>JAJIBD010013014.1:0-44135 GCA_021461705.1 Cryptotis parvus | reverse complement strand
TCCGCCTAGGGCAGGAACTATCCCAGCAGCCCCTCGGAGGGATCACACCCTCTGTCAGATCAAAGTCCCTTCCTGGACACCGCCTGCATAGGTGCTCTTTCCGACTGGAACCACGGCGTCAGTTTTCAAAAGAAAGGTTTGTGGGCTCAAAAGCCCAGGGAGACGAAGCTTACTTTTCTCCAGACACGCCATGAACGCAGGGCGACAGTGACGGTCAGGGGATTCTCCAACGCCCAAGGCTCGCGCTTTAAGCGTATCTGTAAATGATTTCTGCTTTTCTGTCTGGGTTTCCTGGAGGCCTCTGGCTCATCTCCACATACCTGCGCCCCCGCCGCGCTCATTCAAGAAAGGCCCAAGGCCAAGAAAGGTCGGAATTGGAGATGCAAAGACTCCAGGGCAGGGCGCCCGCGGCACCCCTGGGCTGCGTTCCCCGCCACTTCCGGGTCCCACGGTTTCTCCCTCCGCCTGCGGGTGCAGCCACTTCCTCTGGGGACCCCCCTCGGTCTCCCCAAGAAGGTGGTGTGCGGAAGGGTGTGCAGCAAGCTGGAGAACCTCCCGGGATACAGCGCACGCAGCCGCTCCTGCTGCCCCGGGGGTACCGAGCGGGCCGCGCGGGAACTGGGGGCGGACAGCAGCGCCGCACGTGACTTCCCCACCCGCACGGCTGGCCCATGGCGCCGGGGCGTGGCCTCCTGTGGTGGCAGGGCGTTGATTGGCCAGGGGGCGGATCCGGCGGTCGACGCGGGCACTGGGGGCAGGGCCGAGCGGGCCTGAGCAGCCTCCCTATTGGTCATGGAGGGACGGGGCGGGGCCACAGGCGGAGAGCGGTGGACCGCGGGCGGGGCCGGAGGCGGCGGGCGTCGTGGCTGCTCCTTGTGCACCTGAGAGCCACCGCCCCGATCTTCGGAGACTCCGCCGTCGCTGTCCCTGCCACCATGAACCGCTTCAAGGTGTCCAAGTTCCGACATACGGAGGCCCGGCTGCCCCGCCGCGAGGTGAGTCTCACCCCCCCCTCCGCGGGCCCGGCCCCTGGACCCCGAACCCGTCAGCCCTGGGCGCCCCTGCTGGCTGGGGCCGGGCGTCCGGGGCCGTCGGGCGATCAGAGTCCGGCGCTCGGCGCTCACTCGGGTCATTTGGTGACCCCCGTCCTCTGTGGACCCGCCGGCCTCGCCCCCGGACCCCCGAGAAGATGCCGCCCGGCCGACCTGAGACCGCGGCCGGTGAGGCTGCCCGCCTGCCCGACTTCCGGCCGGCTCCGCCCCGGACCCGCCGCTCTGGCGTTCCCGGGCGGAGGGTGGACGGACCTGCGACCCTTGTGATAGCCTCGGCGAGGGGGTGGTGTCCGCAGGTGTCAGGGAAGCCCCTCGGAGCGATGCGGCCGGCCAGGCAGCGGGTCCATGCCCCGTGATGATGCCAGTCCAGCTTCCCGGGACAGCGCGCCTGTCGCAGGGCTAGTTGCCCTCCCTCTATTCACCCTATTAGGGGCCAGCGCACAAGGGGCAGCCCCGACTGTCCTTCCCAGTTCCTCCCACGTGCTGAAGCCCTAAGGTAGACTGGCCAGCCCTGACGTCCTTTCTCGCTCCTACAGCCCGGTGAGAGGGTGCCAACCCTGAAAATTGGCGTAGGCTTGGGGGAGAGAGAGGTGCCTAGAACAGGGGCTGAGCTGGACTCCCAGGAGCAGGTCAGAGAAGGCTGCTGGGTGGAAGTGACGTTTCAGCCGAGGAAAGTAAGAGCCACTGTGGCAAGGTGGACACGTGGGGGTTTGTACCCAGGACATGGGGGCGTCAGGAGGTCTCTGCAGTCTTGTTAAGCTTGAGTAAGGTTGGGTGTGTTTTTGGGGTGTGGGTTGGCCACACTTTGGTGCTGGGGTTGCTTCTGGGTGTCAGGGTCTCTTGGCTGTACACAGGGTATACCCTCCCCACCCCCAAGAGTGCCTGAAGGTCTTGGGACCCTCTGAGAGTTTGTAGGTGGTGGGGGATAAACTATTGCTCTGCATTCCGTAATAGGATAGAGGGGTCCAGGGTAGGGTGGGAGGTTGTCTCGGTCCAGCAAGGGTAACAGACACCCCTGAGTTACACAGTTTGTGCTAGGGAAGTGGGTGCAGTTACTTCCTGGCCCTGGTTTGGGGCGTAAACATGAACGCGGAGGAGACCAACCATCAGGTTCTCCCTGGTGGGGTGGCGGGGGCTGGAGGTGGTTTCCCGGATGCTGATGGTGCCTGCTGGTTGTTGAGTGCGGAAGCAGCCTTTCACAGTGCTCTGACACCCAGAGAGAAATAGTTTGCCCCTGGCTAGCCTGTATCAGACACTCAACTCTGCCCCTGCACGTGTGTTGAGAGCCTTTTCCGTCGGGGTGCAGGGTTGACCCATTGGCGGGATTTATGTCTTGATTTCCCCCTCTCTGAGCTTTTCCTTTGGCCCTGGGAGGAGCCCCTGGCTTCAGCAGTGCACTTGAGGAAGCTGAGGCCTGCTCGGGCAGCACTTCTCCTTTCTTGACTTTTCGCCTCCCTTTTTAGCCAAAACAAGCAATTCTCCCCACTCCAGTATGGACGTGGCTAGCTTCTTGTCTTGTTTCAGCCTGAGCATCATCCTTCACTCTGCTCCATCTTTGCCTTTCAGCTACACCAGCTGGTGCCCAGGGGCTGCCCTTGCTCAGTACAGGGAGGCCCTCCCAGCCCTGGGACCGTGCTGTGCTGGGGGGGTTAAACCCAGTCCTGTATGTAAAGCGGGCATTTAGCCCACTGAACCTTCTCCCTGGCCCAACAAGCTGTCTCTTGTGAGAAAACAGATTTAATAAGTAGATTCCACTGGCGGTGCCCAGGGTGACTCTTGGTTTTGTTTGTACTCAGGCGTTACTCCTGGCATTGTACATATGGGATGCCGGGGATTGAACTGGGTTGGCTGCGTGCAAGGCAAATGCCCTACCCGCTGTGCTATCGCTGCAGCCCCAGAGCATTCTTTTTACTTTTTTTTTTTTTTGGGGGACTACAACTGACAGTGCTCAGGGGTTACTCCTGGCTCTGCACTCAGTAATCACACCTAGCAGTGCTTCAGGGGACCATATGGGAAGTCAGGGATCGAACCCGGGTCGGTCTGTGTGCAAGGCAAACTCTCCCTGCTCACTATAGGATCTCTCTCATTCTACAAATGAAGCTTCCCCCCCTTTTAAATATCGCACACAAATCTTATCTAAGTACTTAACACTGAAAGATATCTTTAATGACTCCATGTGATGGAACACGCGACCTTCTGACCTGGAGCTAGCGCACTGCCGCCATGCCTCCAGCGCCCCTTACTCTCCATCTCCAGGCCTGGATTGCCAATGTCCGCGGGTCTGCTGCCACCTACGGTAGCAGCATCAAGTCGGAGTTGCAGCTGGATCGCCTTCAGCTCCGACCGTGCAGGTCTGTGGTGTTTTCAGCATCCTGGTTTCCTTCTGGGGGTGGGGGTGCTTGGAAAGTGATAGTTGTTGGCCAGGGCTGGGACGAAACAGCCCCTTTCCCTGGTGTTTTCTTTTCCTTGTTTTTGTTGCTTTTTTTTTTGGGGGGTCACACCTGGCAATGCTTAGGGGTTTCTCCTGGCTCTGCACTCAGGAATTACTCCTGACGGTACTGGGGGACCATATGGGATGCCGGCAATTGAACCTGGGCCGGCACAGGCCAGGCGCGCAAGGCAAAAGCCCTACCCGCTGAACCAGCCAGCCCCTCCCTGGTGTTTTCTATCCCTGCATGTCATGGAAGGTTCTGGCTTGGGGCTTGCACCTGACCACAAGCCCGCTGCTGTGCCCTGAGGGGGTGAGCTGAGAACTGGCCACGGGACGGGGAGGCCCAAGGAAGATGGAGTCTTGGGGTGGGGACACAGTATCGCGGAAGTTAGAGCCCGTGCGTCTGTGTTGGTTTTGCAGGTGTGCTGGGTGTTACCCTCTGGAAGGCCAGGGTGAGCAGCGGGGGCCCGTGGCCTCCCTGGGCTGCCATTCAGGTGAGTGGGGCTGGGCCCAGGAGCCGGGACTCCCCAGGGCTTCACACTCCTGTCCCACCGCTTCCTCTGTGCTGGACTGAAGGAGAGGGGCCCCAGACTGGGGGCTGGGGACACGTGCTGGCTGGGTCACCCGTCACTGGAGAGATGGCTCAGTGTGGTGCATAGCTCCTGGAGCCCAGCTGACCACCCCTTGCCTCCAGGGTTGCTCCTGGGAGCTGGCTGGGCTGGCCAGGCTGCAGAGCCGAGCGGCTCACAAAGAGAGCTTTGTGCTCCACGGCTGCTTCTGGGGGCGCCTGCCTGGCAGCCTGCCCGCACTGAGGGAACAGTGTGCCCTCCTCCCGCTACACAGCCCTGCCTGGCTGCCCATTGCATCCCTGCTGGCTGGGCCATCACGGCAGGGGCAGGGAGCACATCGTCTCATCTCTGAAAGAGCGTTGCCTCTCCGTGGCATTCACGCTCACTTCCTGTGGCAGGGGAGACCCAGCGCTGTCCGCCCATCGCCCCTGGCTCTCCAAGGCAGTGAATCTGTTTCCAGCCCCTCAACCTGAGGGGCTTGGACCTGCTTTCACCCTCAACAGCAGGGGGCTGTCAGCCTGTCAGCCTGGAGCAAGGCCGCCTCTTTCTTTTCCTTTTTTCTTTTTTCTTTTCTTTGCTTTTTTGAGTCACACCCAGCAATGCTCAGGGCTTACTCCTGGCTCTGTATTCAGGAATTATTCCTGGTGGTGCTTGGGGAGCATATGGGATGCCATGGATCGAACCCAGGTCACCTGCGTGCAAGGCAAACGCCTTACCCACTGTGCTGTCACTCCAGCCTCATTGTCCCTCATTCTTAGCTGTGCTCTGGACTAGTGACTTGATTTCTCTGTCCTGGTGTCCTCACTGTCCACTCCAGTGCCAGGGGAGACACAGGACACAGGGTCTGTGGCGTATCTACTGCCCATGTCAGATCTCTGGGTTTTTTTTTTTTGTTTTGTTTTGTTGTTTTTTTTTTGCTTTTTGGGTCACACCCGGCAGTGCTCAAGGGTTACTCCTGGCTCTGCTCTCAGGAATTACTCCTGGCGGTGCTCGGGGACCACATGGGATGCCGGAGATCAAACCTGGGTTGGCCACATGCAAGGCAGACGCCCTGCCCGCTAGACTCGCGTCCGGCCCCAATGTCAGTTCTCTGTGGACAGCACTCTGGGCCCAGTTCTGAGAGGCTTCCTGCCCACTGGCTGTAGTGTCCCGTGGGTCCTGGGCTCCTGTGCCACATGCTAGGCTGGGGTGGGATGAGTGTCCTGAGGGCCGTGGACACTCCAGCACGGTCTCCCCACAGACCTCGTCACGGACTTGGATTTCTCACCCTTTGATGACTTCCTGCTGGCCACAGGCTCTGCTGACAGGACGGTGAGTGAAGCTGTAACCCCTCAGCTCCCGGGGGCCCTCATTCCTCCTGCCCGTACACACACCTTCCTGGGCTGGGCAGAAGGTCCTCTGAGGTGCTGCCCACTCTGCCCGGGAGCCCACAGCTAGCCCATGCCCTGGTGCCCACGGCCAGTGTGTGCCCGGGCACTGGGGTGTTTATGGAGGAGTTGTGCCCTTCTCCCCAGTCCTGAACCTGGCCCGAGGCCCCTAGACTCACCCGTCCTCTCCCTCCCACAGGTGAAACTCTGGCGGTTGGGGGCGCCTGGCCAGCCCCTGCCCTCCGCAGCCGGCCTTGTGCTGGGCCCTGAGGATGCCCCCCGTGGCCGCCCTTCAGTGGCATCCCACTGCAGATGGAGTGCTGCTGAGTGCGGCAGGCGCCACTGTGAAGGTGTGGGATGCGGCCCAGCAGCCCCCCCTCACAGGTACGACCCCCAGCTCCGTGCTCAGACTCAGCCCCCTTGGCGCTGTTGCCCACGCCACCCACTGTTGCAGGACTCCTAAGAGCCGCTGCATCTGCTCTGGATTGCCTCCCGCAAATCACTCCGTAGATAAGGGGGTAGTCTAAATGTGGCAGTTTATCCGACCATGTATGCTGTACTAGCTGGTATAAATATTCTCCCATGCTATCACAATCATCGTGGGACTAGCTAGATCTTACCAGCATATTAGCCTGGCCACGTAAGGACACCTAAGTAATTAGACCAGAGAGAAATGCTGTTTGCTTCCAAACAAACAAGCATGGCTCCCTGATAAAATATAAAATTACAATGAAGTAGAGGAGACTTGTGAAGGCTTGGAGAAATATTTAACTGGCATTGGTGTTGATCTTTGGTACAGTGACATGCCATCTCAGAAACCCCTCTCTACATTTCAAAGGCATTCCCGCTCAAAACATTAGCACAGTAAAGGCCCTAGGTGAGATGCAGGGAGGGGTTACCTGAGGGCATTGGACCCTCCCTGCTTTCCATAACAATGGGAGGAAGGTCTGAGTTGGGGGTGGGGGTATAAACTTGCCTTGCCGGTTCCCGCTCTCCCGGCGCCTCCGGTGGGATCTCCCTTGTGAACATTTATTCCCCTTGGAAGTTTTTTTTTTTTTTTTTTTTTTTTTGCTTTTTTGGGTCACACCCGGCAATGCTCAGGGGTTACTCCTGGCTCTGCACTCAGGAATTACTCCTGGCGGTGCTCGGGGACCATATGGGATGAGCCGGCCGCGTGCAAGGCAAACGCCCTACCCACTGGGCTATCGCCCCGGCCCCTCCTTGGAAGTTTTACACGTGGTGGTTGCCATCTTGGCCTACACGTGGCTGGGGTTCTAGCCTGAAATCCTAAGCATCGGGTTTTTCCTTTTGCTGATTTGTATGCCTGAACCTGTGATAAGTAAAGCCCTTTAAAACCGCATCGGATTCCTGAGTGTCCATCCATTCCTCGCCGGCTTCGGAGGTAGAAGGGAACTTCGCTTCCCGGCACTGTCAGGGGACCCGCGGAGCGCCCGACAACCCACCTCACTTTTTTTTTTTCTTTTGTGTCACACCCAGCAATGCTCAGGGGTTACTTCTGGCTTTTCGCTCAGGAATTACTCCTGGTGGAGCTCGGGGACCATATGGGATGCCGGGGATTGAACCCGGGTCGGCTGTGTGGAAGGCAAACGCCCTACCCTCTGTGCTATTGCTCAGGTCCCCCACCTCACTTCTCAGCTCCTGCTATGTGGGGGTCATGGAGAGCAAAGCATTGTCCTGTGGTCTGGCCTCGGACAGCTGCCCTCCCCCTCCCGGTGCCCTGGCTCCCTTTGGGCCGGCTGCTCATCGCACTGCGGGAGGGATCTGCAGTCCGCCACCATGAGGCTTCTGTCCCCTGTGTGGCCTCTTCACCTGGGGTAGCCTCCTGGCACTATTCCCAGGAGCAAGGAGGTGGCCTCAAGCCCCTAATGCGGGGCCGTGGGGGAGGGTGCTCAGGCCCCTAATTCAGGGCTGTGGGGAGGGCAGCTGTACCTCCTGCCCGCTCCCAGGACGGCGATCCCTGCATGGCGGCCGGATGACACCATCGGGGCCCCTCTCCTGCGCCCCTGCCGTGTCTCTGTCCTGCTGGTCTCCGTCCACTCTCCCCTCCAGTCCACTCAGCTCCGGCCTGCAAAGACCATTTGCTTGTGCGGTTTTAGCTGCCCCCTCACTTGTAGCTGCCCACCTGCTCCCACTCATCTGAGGTCCCTGTTGCCTGGGCTCCTTCTGATCTTGGCTGCTTCTCTGCAGAGCTGGCGCCCACGGGGACATGGTTCTGGGTGCGGCCTGGAGCCGAGATGGCGCCCTGGTGGGCACGGCCTGCAAGGTAAGCAGGGGGGGCCACCTCTGTGTGGGGCCTGCCACACAGGGCACTTGTAGCATTTGTGGGGCGGGACCCCTCTGAGCCCCCAACCAAGGACCAGAACCCAGGGTGGCACCATCTGCTCTGACCACACAGCAGCTCTCCTCATGCCCAGGACGCTATGCCAGCCCCATGTCCAGCCAGGGGTCATGGTGGTAGGGGCTGTGCACACGATCCAGGCCAGGACGTGGGTTTGGGGGAGAGTCAGCAGTGGTTGGGGAGGTGGGGCTGTGTGGCGTGTGGGTCAGAGATTCCTGCCCTAAACAGCAACCCCGACTAGGGGGCACACATGGTTGCCTCGCAGAGCCCAGCCTCACTCAGCTGGGCTTGGTCCTGGGCCCCAATAAGGGGCTGGGGCATGTAGGGAGATCAGAGGCACTCTCAGGGCACCTGCAGAGTGGGCAGCAGAGCCAGGCCTGGTGATCCTCAGGACATCTGCCTGCTATGGGGTGCAGATGTTGTTCTGGTCAGTATGGGGACATGGGACCTGCCTGCTCCTCCTGCTGAGGGCAGTGGCCTCCGCTAGAGGGCGCGCTGACCCCACAGATGGCTGCAGTCTGTGTCTGTTAGCCTGGCCAACACTCCCTCAGCCCCATTAAGCTCCAGGTGGGCCGGCCTTAGGGTCCGCTCTGAGCCCTGGTCCACACCCCACAGCCAGCAGCTGCTCTCTGGCCCTCGGTGGGGCCCCTGAGCCTGAATGCACTGTCCAGCCTATGTCCCGTGATACCCAGGGCCAGGGGTGCCAAGTCACGCAGTGAGGGGGTGGGAGAGGGTAGGAGTTGGGAGTTGAGCCTGGGCAGGGCCCTGTGTCCTCTGCCATGCGACCTGCCACCAGGCCCCATGAAAGCCCATGGTGCCTGCCCAGCTCTCCTGCAGCTTATTGGTTATGCATAAGAGCCATGCGCACACACACATGCACGCACACATGCATGCACATGTGTGCATATATGCACATTGGCCCCTGGTCTTGAGTTCCTGCAGGATGCAACTTTCCTGCCTTGTGCCTGCTCCTCTTGGGTCACCAGGGCCCTTCCACAGGCTGAGCAGGGTGGGCAGCCAAGTGAGCCCATCTGGGAGGGTGAGGGGAAGTGGGAATGTCGGTGCCCACCTCTGGTGCGTCTGCCACACACTGGGCAGCGGGGACTCTCGTGGCTGGGTTTTCTGGCTGGGCCGCACAGCGCCCTGGACACTCACCCGGTTTTCCTCTGACTCTCCAGGACAAGCAGCTGCGGCTCTTTGACCCACGGGCCCAGCCTGAGGCCTCCACAGGTGAGTGTGGGGGAAGCTCTGCCATACCCCGTCCCCCACCAGAGCCTCGGGCAGTGTGGGGGTCACCTGGGACCTGGTGGGCTCCTGCAGCTGGAAGTGCTTTCTGGGAAGTGAGTGCTGGGCTTTGATCACAGGGTGGGTGCGGCCAGGCTGCCCACAGACCTTCGCTGTGGAGGCGTCCCTGTGGCCTCAGGAAGCTAATTTGAGATTCCACTTCCTCCCGGTGTCTGAGACCTTTGGCCCCCCACCCACCTTCTGGGCACGGCGTCAGCCACAGCAGAGCCAGAGGGGCGAGTCCCTGCCCCCAGCCTGCATTCTGCACACCCTCAGCTTGCACAGGACCCCCAGTCTGTGCTGAGGCCTCCGTGCTGGGCCGGCCGGCCCTGAGCACTCAGCATGGAGCAGGCATCTTGTTCCAGGCCTCTGACACAGTCAGTGGACACAGCACTGCCCAGCATGGAATATTCTTGGGGCCAGACCCACAGGATGCTGGTGGGGGACTTCTCTGCTTGAGGGTGGGGGGCTCAGGGCAACTCTAAGGCTTTGCAAAAGAAACTGGCTGGCTTGGGGCACCCTTTGTCTCAGAGGGAACGCTGTGGTGAAAGTCTCAGGCAGGTTTGGGCATTCATGAGGAGAGCCAGTCAGCATCCTAGAGAGAATATTCTAGAAGCTGAGGCAACTTCTTTCCTGAAAAGTGGGCAGGGGCTGGAGCCATAGCACAGCAGGTAGGACTGGCATGTGGCTGACCTGGGTTAGATTCCTGGCTTTCCATATGGTTCCCTCAATCCCACCAGGATTGACTCTGAGTGCAGAAATGGATAAGCCCGAGCACTGCTGTGACCCGGAAACAAGACAAAGCCATTAATTAGAAAAGGAAGTAGGGGGCTGGAGCAATAGCACAGCAGGGAGGGCGTTTGCTTTGAGCTAAACCGACCTGAGGACCTGAGTTCGATCCCTGGCATCTCATATGGTCTTCCTGAGCACTCCCAGGAGTAATTCCTGAGTGCAGAGCCAGGAGTAACCCCTGAGCATTGTTGGGTGACCCCCAAAAATAAAGGAAAAAAAGGAAGTGGGGAGGCTGCAGCAATAGTCAGTGGGGAGGGTGTTTGCCTTGCACATGGCTGACCCGGTTTAATCCCCAGTGTCCCCTGTGGTCCGTGAGCACCGCCAGGAGTAACCCCTGAGCATCGCTGGGTGTAACCCAAAAGCCAAAAAAAAAAAAAATAGCGTTCAGGCATTCAGCGCCCATCAGCTCTGGGCAGACACCCTCATCAGCCCCCACGCAGGCTCAGGAGTCACCCACAAGCACATGGCAGCTCCTTGGCCCCCACAGTCCCTCCGGGCCAGTAGTGAGAGGAGGCCTGTCCGGTAGGAGCCCTAGTGTGGCAGAAGTGGCCAGCCTGGCCATGGCAGGAAGCTGTCCAACCCATGTCCAGCCCATGCCCTGTGACTGAGAGCTGTGGGGGACCTTAGGCCCCTCTCAGGGAAGTTGCGTTGATGACCCTGCAAGCCTATCTGGTAAGTGTGGAGATGGAGGCCTCGCCTCCTGCTGGGCATGGTCTCTGGCCGGCCCCCTCCTCTTCATGGGAGCCCCCTATCTGGTAAGTGTGGAGATGGAGGCCTCGCCTCCTGCTGGGCATGGTCTCTGGCCGGCTCCCCTCCTCTTCATGGGAGCCCCCTATCTGGTAAGTGTGGAGATGGAGGCCTCGCCTCCTGCTGGGCATGGTCTCTGGCCGGCTCCCTGCCTGCCCCACCAGCCAGGCCCCCATCTCTTCACGGGAGCCCCCTGCACACACACACGCCACACACACACTCGGGCTGAGGTGGAGCCGTGGCCGTGGGCCAAGGGGCTCTAAGGTTCCCGGGGGGGTGGGGAGGGTCTGCTTCTGGAGGTGCCCTTAGAGGGGCTTCTGGGCCCCAGACCTGGGAAGAGCGTGGGCGGGGGCAGCATCAGAGCCTGGAATGCTGCTCCCCTCCCTTCCTCTCCCCCTCCCTCGGCGGGCCCTGCCCCCCACTTCCGCCCAGGGCATCTGGCCCACACCTGGCTTCTATTAGAGAAACCACTGTTGGCGGCCAGGCCCCTGTGAGTGAGGGGGCCGCGAGGGGAGGCCTTCGGGGCGCAGCCTCCTCCCCATTTGCTCGGGGTTGTGTGGTGAGGCCTGTGGCCTCTGCTCTGGGGCCCCTTCCCACTCCCCTGCTGGACCCTGCCCCAGGTGCCCCATGGAATCCCCCTCAGTGCTGGACTGGAGGGGCCCCTGTCAGCCAGGGGCGAGTCTGCTGCCCCTGCAGGCAGCACCACCTTCCCCTGGATCCCTGGGGGTAGCCGGGACCCCAGAGGCACCAGGATGCCAGAGAGCAGCAGCCTGCAGGGAGGGGTTGCCTGGGGGTAGAGGGCCTCGGGACCCTGGCCTGGGGCAGCCTGCGGCTGGAGGGGGACTCTGACCCCAGCCTCAGGCCCTGGACAGCCTGGCAGGGGTGGGGGTAGATATGGGGGTCTCACTGGAGGAAAGAGACCCCCAGTGGCCCTGCCCCACACAGGAAGTGTTGCCATGGTGACGGGAGGGGTTGTCTGCACTATGGCTGGAATGCAGGGGTGTGCTGCTGCCTGAGGGCAGACTCTGAGGCTGAAACACTCAGAGACCAGCAGCCCTAAGGCAGGCTGACCCCGAGCCTGAAACACCCAGCAGATCCCAAGGTGGACAGACCCTGAGCCGACCCTGTGCTACCCAGACTCGGCTTGTCCGGTTCCCTCTGGGGCAGGGGAGGGGGACTGAACCCCTCACCCTGAGTGGGACCCCACACCCTAGCAGCTTGGGGCTGGCTCTAGCCTGCCACTGCACCCCAGAAAGGACCTGTGTCTAGAGAAGGAGGCTGTGGCCACGTATCAAGAGTGACAGTGACGCTGTTCTGTAGGGGCTGGGGCGGGCAGGGCTGGTGTCCCCCCTGGTGCTCTGGCAGTGATCAGGGGTAGGACAGTGGAGAGACATCAGCAGCGACCCCGGGGCCCTGGGTTTTGTTGCTCTGCTGGGGTCAGCGTCCCTGCTGCCTTTCCCTGGTCCTGCAGGAGACGGCTGAGTGGTTTCTCCATGTGGCCCTGGAGGAAGCAGACACCGTTAGCCTTAGCCTGTGCACAGAGGAAGCCCCCCGAACCTTCAGTTTATTTTCCTGCACTAAAGGCCACAGGTTCAGCCAAGAGCACTCGGGCTGGAGAGGTGACATGGGGTCTGGGTACATCCCCACTCCTCGTGCTCCCCTGAGTGCTGCTGAGAGACCCCCAGATGTTACCAGGAGTGGCCCAGACCCTGCCCAAAGGACATACAGATGGGGGGGGGGGGCTGGGGTTTGGGTGTAGAGTGCAGGTCTGGCGCCATCAAGGCCCTGAGTCCTGGCCCTGGCCTTGCTGGGCAGCCCCTGTAAAGTGAACCAGACCCTGCTGCACACTTTCAGCGCAGCCCCCACCCCGGGCCGTGCCCTGTCCCTCCTTCCCTCCTGCTTGTCACCTCATACAGGGCTCTCCGTGGTCGGGGGCTGCCTCAGGTGCAGTTGGGGGACATTTTCTGTTTGGTACATTTCCAGTTTCTGTTTGGTACACTGGGGGATGGGCTCAGGCTCACCTAGCCCCTGACTGAGGCGTGGGACTGGCACTGCCTGCTACACCCCCTGGCCAGGCTGGAATGGGCACGTGTGGTGCCTTGGGTCTGCAGCTCCCTCGGGAGCACCTGTGCCCCTAAGGGTGGGACACGGATGGACTTGGGTGTCCTAAAGACCCCACAGCACATGGAAGAGCATGGGGGCCCTAGTTCTCAGGCCCTGTCCCCTCTGCCGGGGTGGGGGACAGCACAGTAAGCAGAAGCCCCAGCGGCGCCTCCCACGCTGGCGGCCCCCATCGCCTCCCCACCATTCCCAAGGGCAGCGTGGGAAGCTGGGAGGAAGTTGGCCACAGTTTGGGGTGAGCTATTTTTGGTAACAGGGTCTTTCGTCTCAGGCTCTAGGGGCCTGGGGTGTTGGAGGGAGGTGTTTGCATTTCCTCTAGCTCCCCTTTCCCCCACCCCAGCTGGGCCCAGGGACAGGCCTGCCCGAGGCCTGAACTCCTCTCCTCCCTGGGCCTGCAACGCCTTCCCTCTGGCAGCCCCAGCGCTGCAGGGGACCGGGGCACCGTCCCTGGAGCTGGCAGCAGGGTCAGTGGCTCGATGCCTCCTCGTGCTGTGTCCTGTCTGCACAGTGCTGCATCCCAGATGATGCTGGGTGCCCCACTTACTAGGGAGAAGGGCGAAGGTGGGGCAGGGGGCTCAGTGCCCACTCACTGTGCGTCCCCTCCGTGGCCTGAGCCTGCTGCCTAGGTGGCCAGCGGCTCACTGGTCTCTCCTCCCACAGAGCACAGAGGCCCACAAGAACAGCAGGGACTGCCGACTGGCGTGGACGAGCACCCAGGAGCACCTCGTATCCACCGGCTTTAACCAGGTACCCCGACATCCAGGGGCAGGCAGGCCACCCCCTTACCGCAGGCTTGTCCATATACGGCCTGCATGAGACCGGCCTGGGCCCCCGGGAGCAGTGGCTGGAAACTACAGATTCCATTCGTAAGAGCTAAGCCTGACCCTGAGAACTGTGTGTGCCCCCCCCCAACCCCCAGGGATCCCAGGCCACTAGGGAGCCAACCCCTGTCCCTGGTCACCCAAGGGGCTGTGACATGGCAGGTCATGGACACCCGTTCTCTCCCATTCCGGGACCCACTCACGGGCCCTGTCCCAGGCTGTGCTTGGGTGGTGGCCCTGACCGCTGAGTGCCCCCCACCTCCCACAGATGCGCGAGCGGAAGTGAAGCTCTGGGACACGCGTCACTTCTCCGAGGGCCGTTGCCTCCCTCAGCCTGGACACCTCACAGGGGTAGGAGCCCGTGTGGGTCGGGCCAGGGGGGTTGTGTTGGGGCGCCGGGACCCCACAGGGCGGCATCGCTCACCAGAAGGGTGGGGGTGGGGTCAGGATGGGGCTCTGCAGAACCAGCCTGCACCGGCCCACGTTCCATCCCAGGACACCCCATCAGGGTGCGGGCCCTGGGTGCCTAAGTGTTGGGGCGAGGCCTCTGTGCCAGCAGCTGAGACCCAGTAGTCGTAGTATGGAATCTCTCGTGGCATGGCTGGCTGGGGGCTCGTGGATGAGGTGGACGCGGGGCGGGAGGCCACCAGCTGGCCAGCAGGTTGGGGCGAGGTGGCAGAGGGAAGCCGGCTCAGACTCCCCACGTTCCTTCCAGAAGCTCCTATGGGCGGGGTTTGTGCTGATGGGGTGGACTCTGAGCTGAGTGACTGTCCATTCCCTCGGGAGACGCTGCTGGGCAGGTCGCTGTCTCTGCCCGTCGCCGTCAGTGCAGAACCCTGGGTTCCAGGTCTGGGCTTTGTGCCATGCCCCCGCAGGGTCCCCACAGTGGTGCCAGGCCTCTGGCTCCAGCCCCGTCCCTGCTCCAGCTCCAGCCGGCTTCCGCCTCGAACCCTTCCCTTTAGGACCCCTGCTGAGGGAGCCACAGGCTGGGCTGCGAGAAGGGTGCAGTGTTTCCGGCTTCTCCGCCCACCACTTCCTGCCTCCCAGGCCCCGCCCCCAGCCCCTCCCTAGCAGGCCCCACCCAGTCCCAGTGTGGCCCTTGGAGGAGTTAGGGATGCCCAGACCCTATGGTGCCACTGGCCAAGGCTGACCCTGTAATTACAACAGTTAAGAATAGCCTCCCAGGGCCATCAGGGCCTGGAATGTCTCAAATCACTCCCAGATGGGCAGCCAGACCAGTGTCCCTCCCCCTCCACCCCAGGCCTGGCCCCTGCCCTGCGCCCGCACCCTTGGCGGAGCTGCTGGGACTCTCAGCCTCCAGTGCTGGTGGATGCGTGCCAGCCCCCAGGCTCCTGGCAGCTGGTCCCCGGCCGCCTGCAGGGGAAGGGAGCATCTCCGCTCGGAGCACGGCCCCAGGAGCTAGGCGGACCCCTCACCTCTGTGGGAAGAGCAGGGCCTGGTGGGGAGTTCAGGCTAGCGAGACCCCGAGTCCAGAGCACGTGTAAGCCTGTGTGCCTGTGTGTACTTACATACCAAGTGCCTGTGTGTGCTCGTATACCTGGGTGTACCCATGTTGCTGTGTGTGCCCATGTGTGTGCCCATGTGTACCTGTGTGGTTGCCAGTATTTTCCAGTTTGTACCCATGAGTGCCCACGTGTTCCTGTGTGTGTCCATGTGTTGCCCGAGCATGTGCTAGCAAGCGGAGTACAGGTGCTATGAATGGGAGACCCTGTTCCAGAGGGCACCAAGGCCAGAGGGTGGTGGTGGGCATCTGTGCAACTGTCCCCCAGGAGCCCCCTGCCCACCAGCACAGCCCCCCACCCCAGGAGTCCTCCCCCATCCCCATGACTTGCCTGTGCTGCCTGGCCTGGGACCAGTAACGTGGGGCACTGTAGCAAGCCGGGTGCAGCTCTGCCTCAGGGAAGGGCTTTTCACCTGTCATCTGACTGGATCCCCATTCTGGCCCCTCCAACCTGAGATGACCAAATGCCTTCTCTCGGGTCAGTCAGTGCCTCCCCCACATGGGTCCCCGCACCCACTAGTGACCCCAGGTCTGCAGCTTTGGCTGTGATAAGGTCCAAAGAGGCTCTCCTCCCACCCAGCTGCCCTACCCAGCTCTGGGAGGGAGGGGAGTGGAGGGAGGGTCCCATCCTAAGGGGGAGCCAGGCCCGACAGCAGCCCACCTGGGCCCCACCGAGGCGCACTCACGCCCTGCCTGCCCACGCACAGCTGCTAATTGAATCCACAGCCTCTGGTGGTTGGGCCTGGCTGGGTGCTGCCTTCAGCCCTCTACCACCACCCCAGGCTGCTGCTGCACCCGCTTCTTCCCATCAGGGCACAGCTGGGTGAGCAGTCAGGGGTCCCAGTGCCCTCCTCCCTCCCACTGTCCCAGGCCCTCCCCCAAGCTGCCCTCTCCTTTCCCCAGGCCCTGCCCCCACCTTGGCCTGAGGCCTTCCTGGAAAACTCCCACTTCCGGGGTTTCTGGAAAGCTGGGCACAACACACACACACACACACACACACACACACACACTCTCTCTCTCTCTCTCTCTCTCTCTCTCTCTCTCTCCCCCCTCCCTCCCCTCCCCTCCCCAACCCCGCCTCTGGCCCAGGCCCTCCCTTGGCCCCCACCCACTGGTCCTGTGCTCCCAGACCCACTCACCACTGCAGCTTCCCAGGCTAAGCCCAGGGAGGGTGGGGCTCGCACACCCAGGACACAGAACCATCCATGACGGCCTGGGCACCCCTCACAGAGGAAAGTGGCAGCCAGTGTAGCTGCAGCTCCAGCTCCCTGGGGGGCTGGACCCAACACCTCACAGCTCTGACCAGGCCCGCTCTGGGCACCAGTGAACCTGGTACCTGTTGCCTATCAGGTGGGGCTGGACCCTGAGCCCTGGCTGCCCCAGCACAGGGACCAGGAGCGCAGCCAGAACATACTCGCCTCCTCTCATTTTTTATTTTCCTTACAAAAAGGCCTTCATATTGTCATTTGTCTTACAAAAAAAAAATTCCAAGTTCTTGTTTGAGTTCAGAAAGTGTTTCCCCGAACAAACGGGAAAGGCTCTCTCATAAATATATTTCACAAAACACAACAGCCGGTTCTTAAGTGTCCGTCTTCCAGTTTCTTCTGCTCCTTTATGCTCCTCGGGGCTGTGACGGGAGAGGCGTGGCCTGTTCCCCCAACCCCTCTCTCCCGCTCTTGGGCGGGCTGCCTTCATTGGCCCCGAGTCTCCCTCAGGGTGGATGGGGGTCCTGGGCACTCTGCCCTGGGCCTGTGACCAGCACTTGGCCACCCCCACACTATGCCTCACAGAGAAGGCCGACTTTGGGACCTCAGCGGTCACAGCCTTGGTGCCAGGATCTTCGGATGGGTGGTCCACGCCCGAAACTTGGCACAGTCACGTGGCCCTGCCTGGTGCGTCCTGGGGCGCTGGGCAGCCCCATCCTCCAGCCTAGATGTAGGGCTTTGCCGGCAGGGGCCCCTGGGGACTGAGCCCTGGGTACCCCATGAGTGGCACCTCACACTCAGGCCCGCTGGGCAGAGCATCCCCCTGACCTCCGTGGCCTTGGGGCCTGACTCCAGAGGGGCCTTCACCCCTCTAGTTCCAGAGGCCCAGCACCAGGCGCCCCCTGCCCTTTGTCCTGAGTCGCGGCTGCCGCCCGCCCCGCCGCATGCAGTAGGCTGCCCCCACGGCAGCCAGTGCAGCCAGGAGCACGGCGGCCAGGGCAGGTGCTATGAGAAGGGGCAGATTGTCCTGACGGGCCTGGGTAACCGGGCATGACTGGAGCGTGGGCTGGTGGGGTGCGGGCCTCCCCACATACCTCCCGCCCTCGGGCACCTGCCCAGCCCCAGGGGCCGCACGCAGATGGAGTAGGTAGTGTTGGGCCGCAGCTGGGTGACCGTGTACTCGGCCAGCGGGCGGGCAGCTGCAGTTTCACAGGCCGCTTGTCAGGGCCCGATAGGTTGCGGTAGGTGAGGCGGAGGCCGCGGAGCTGCTCGGGGCCATCATGCAGGACCCGGCGCAGGCCCACACGCAGGGAGCTGGGACTGGCAGGCTCGATGCCCAGTGGCGGGGCCGAGGCAGTCGTGGGGTGGCGGGAGCCACCAGGCTGGGCCCTGCCAGGCTCTCACAGGATGGGCCTGTGAAGCCCTCAGGGCACAGACAGGAGGGGACACGTTCTGGCCCCAGGGAAGCAGGTGCCCCCATGGAGACAGGTGGACGCAGGGCAGTCCTGGGATGAGGGGGCTGGCCTCACAGTAGGGAGTGGAGCAGGGGGCGGCAGGCTGGGCACCCAAACAGTTGGCTCTGAAGGGTGGAGGTGGCTGGGCGCAGTGCTGGTAGGGTCTGATGGGGTTGGTTGCCCCGCTGTAGGCCCGCTGGTGGGCACTGCAGCGTGGTGGTGGTTGCTGGGCAGCCGAAGTCAGCATAGCTGAGGTCTAGGAGCAGCCGGCCAGCATTCTTGGGCGGGAAGTGGCAGCGTGTCTCCTCTGGGCTGGCCAGGGCCACGCGGCTCTCCCGCACCCAGGGCCCAAACCAGCTCAGGGGGCCACACACAGTTGAAGGGGGTTGCGGGCGGCTGCCAGGAGCCGCAGGCCGGGCAGGATGCCCGAGAGCTCATGGGGCAGTGCCCGCAGGCTCAGGCCACTGAGGTCCAGCTCCTGCAGGCTGGCCAGGCCTGCCAGGTCATCAGGCCGCAGCTGGGCGATGCGGGTGTTGCCAGCCAATCGCAGACGGGTCAGGCCCCGTAGGCCCCGCACAGAAGTCGGCACACGCTCCAGCTGGTTGTCGGCCAGGTCCAGGTCATGCAGGTTCCGCAGGTGGCCCAGGAGCCCCTCGTCCAGGCCCCGCAACCCCAGGCCAGCCAGCCATAGCACCTGTACGCTGGCCGTGTCCAGGGCGCCAGGCTCCAGGGCAGCCAGCGGGTTGTGGCTGAGGTCCAGCAGCAGCAGGCGTGGTAGTCGCAGTGGGGCAGCACCCGCAGCTGGTTGCTGGGCAGCCGGAGCTCCAGCAGGCGGCCGAGCGCGTGGAAGGCCCCGGGCTGGATATGGTGCAGGTGGTTCCGGCCTAGGTAGAGGCGCTCCAGGCGCCAGAGGCCACGGAAGGTGTCGTTGGTGATCTCTTGCAGCTGGTTGGCCGAGAGGTCCAGGTTGTTGAGGCTGGCGAGGGGCTGGAAGACACTGCCCGGCAGGCTGGCGATCTGGTTCTGAGACAGGTCCAGGAGCTGCAGGCTTTGCAGGCCCGCAAAGCTGCCCGCGTCCAGCGTGGTGATGCCGTTCTCAAACACGTATAGGTTGGCTGTGTCTGGGGGCACGTCATGGGGCACTGTGGCGCCCGGCGGGCGGTGCAAAAGGACTGCCCGCGGCTGGTTGCACTGGCAGCCAGAGGGGCAGCCCTGGCCGGGCTGTGGAGCCAGCAGCAGCAGCAGCAGCAGCAGGGGAGGGATCCAGGGGAACATTTTCTGGTCCCTGGGAGCAGAGGATAGGGATAGACAGTGAGTCAGGGACCCTGGGGACAGCCGTCACCCCCCGCCCGCCTCCCAGCGCCCCTGAGTCACCCCCCAGCGCCGCTGCCCTGTCCCCTGGGCCCTGCTGGGGACCATGCCATCCATGGCTGCGGGGGTCTGCGTGCCCCAGCACTGTGACTGCAAACAAGTCCCACAGGCTCTGGCCCCTGAGGCTGCCAAGATGCGGGGGCTGTCAGTGGACCCTGTGGTGGTGGCTGGGAGTGGTGGGGTGGGCAGCCAGCCCAGTGCGTAAGCAGAGAAGTGGCTGCCCAGGCCAGGCCCCGCCACGCTCCTTGTCCTCAGAGAGTGGAGACTTCAAGGCCTGCTGGGGCCGTCCCCAGGTGCCACGGGAGGCCGTCCCCAGGTGCCCGGGATGAGGCCGTCCCAGTGCCGGGTGGGCCTCCCCAGGTGCGCGGTGGGCCTTCCCAGGTGCGCGGGGGGCCGCCCCAGGTGCCGGGTGAGGCCTCCCCAGGGGCGCGGGAGGCCCCCAGGTGCCCGCGGATGAGGCCTCCAGGTCCGCCGGGTGAGGCCTTCCCCAGGTGCGTGGGGCCTTCCCAGTGCGCGGGTGGGCCCGGCCCCGGGTGGGTCAGGCGGGTGAGGTCAGGCGCGGGTGGGGCCTCCCCAGGTGAGGGGCCCCAGGGGGTGGGCCGCCCAGGTGCCCCGGGAGGCCGCCCCAGGTGCCCGCGGGTGAGGCCATGGGAGGGGCCCTGTGTGGGTTCGGGGAGGGGCTCTGGTATTAGATCCCCGCCTCTGAGGCACTGGGACAGACCCGAGTTGGGGTCCTGCCATCTGAGCTGCCCAGTCCAGTGGTGGGAGGTGTAGTACAGCTGCCCCAGGGGTGCTCACAGGGCTGAACCGTTCCTTCAGCCACCCTCTTGGGGTCACCAGAGACCCCAGAAAGTGGGGACCCTTCCTGGCTTTTCCTAGAGGGGAAAAAGGTGCTCTTAGGTGACAGAGGAAAGGGGTCCCCGAGGCAGGGGGACCCGCTGCCCTCCAGCACAGGCCACTGACCGGTCCAGGTGTGACTGGGCTTGCCCCTCAGAATCCCCCCATGTCCCTCCCTACCAGGCATCTCCTATTCCTACAAGAGCCTTTTGTGCCGGGGCTCAGGCTCCCCTCCCCCACACTGGCCGCCAGACAGGTAACAGCCCCTTACCCAGCGTGGGGTCTCAGGCTGGTCCCCATGGGGGTCCCAGAGCCCACTCGGCTTGCCTCGGCCACTCACACACGGAGGAGGGGGCACCATCTCCCAGATAAATGCCCCTATCTGAACGGGGGCCGTGTCTGCCTGCTGGCGCCAAGGGGCTCCTCCCCCACTCTGCCCTGGCTGACTCAGGAGGGTGGGGCCTGGCCTCCAGATGTGGACTAAGCGCCTGGCGCCCCCCACATGGACCTGGGGGTGGGGCAGGTCAGGCGGGGTCAGGCCAGGAGCAGCCAGACTCCAGCTAGGGGGGGAGCCTGCGCGTGGCCAGCCCAGCCCCATGGGCCTCGTCTGGGGTCACGGTGAAAGCACAGGCAGACCTGACCGTGTAGCTGCGGGCTGAGCTGGGGAGCTGCCCGCCCCACTGGACTTCGCTGGTCACTGGGCCTCGAGTTCCCAGAGCAGTACCAGGGGCAGGCAGGGATGTGAGTTGGTGTCTGAGCTGGGGGAGTCCTGGGTGTCACTGTGGCATGTGTCGGGAGGTCTGGTGGACCCTTGAGTGTCGCTGTCGCTCCTGCCGGCAGGGAGCAGGGGTGAAATCACTGCCCCCTGGGAGATGATGGCCAGCAGGACAGGGCCACATCGTGGGGCCCACACCCTTGCGCTGGGTTAGCCGACACCGCCTACCAACCGGGGCAGGGAGGGGCCTTCATGCGTGTCCACTTTGGCCGTGGGTAGGGGGTGAGTGAGCTGTCCTTGGCCTGCTGGTGTCCACTCGTGACCTCATGGGGGGCAGAGGGAGGAGCCCTGAGTCAGGACACTCTCATCTCCATAGGGACCCAGCCTGGGGAATCTGTCAGACCTCCAATGGGTGTGGCTGGGTGCCCTCAGGGACGCCCCTGCTGGGCAGACAGGCCAGTATCTCGTCACGGCACCCCAAACCAAGGACTGTGTGCGGGGCTCCAACCCTGTGGCTCTGGGCCGTAGCACTGAGCACCGCGGGCCAGGCCTGGCTGTGGTCCAGTCCAGGAGTCTGCCAACCCCCAGGCAGGCGGGACGGTGCCGGCGGCCAGCCCGGCTGGCTCCGGTTTCGCTGACGTGGCTCAGGCAGCTCAGGGCTAGGCCTGGCCTGCCTGCCTCCCCTCCCCAGTGGGGTAGAGAGGTGGGGGGCTCCATCCAGGACCCACTCAGGAACAGGGGCTCAGGTTCCCCAAGGTGGCTCTGTGGCCCCATCCTCCTGTATGGCCCGGGGTCCCCCAGTCTCTCCATCTGCCGCTGCGCCGGGGAGATGAGGCCAGACCCCTGCCCTTGGGGCTTATGTCCTCAACTCTGCTACAGGATCCATGCAAGACTGTGAGGTGGACGGTCCTGGGGTGCTGGTGGGCAAACACACCCACGGCCTGGGCTGGGTGTGGCAGAGAGGCCCCCGCCTGGCCTGGGTGGGTGCCTCCATGACTTGGCACGGCCAAACCTGTCAGCTGGGAGCAGAGCAGTGACTCAGGCGGGTGTCCTGCCGGAGCGGACCCCGGGGCGCTGGGACAGGTGCCACTCTTGGCAGACGCCTGCCGGTTGCCCCGAGCCTTGTAGTGGCGAAGGCCCAATTAGAAGGGGTTGGTCCAGGTGCCACTGTTGGCGCGTGCAGCTCTGATGCCGCTGGGCTGGCCCTCGCCACCCCCTCCTGGACCACACCCAGCGCCCTTCGGGGGGCCCTAGCCTGCAATTGACCCTGAAGGTGCCATGGACAGGCCGAAGTCACCAAGGCTGGCGCATGTGGAGGAAGTGACCCCAGAAAGGGGGCTGAGCCCAGCTTGTCCTTGTCCTCACAGGCTCTTCTGGGCTCTGTTGCTGAGGACAGAGGCAGGTGGGCATGGATGGTGGAAAGTGGGGAACCTGCCCCTGTCCTGTGGTCTCCCTGGGCATCCAGGGCCAGGAGGGCCCCGTGACCCGCCGGCCCCAGCCTCAGCCCAGCAGTGTGAGCCAGCTCCGAGCCAGCTTTCCGCCCTCCTTAATTAAATCTCTCAGGCAGCCTCTGAGGAATGTCATAGCCGCTGCATTCCCGGGTGGAGGTTGGTGGGGAGCCACACTGGCCCCCTCGCCTGCCCTCACCCCCATGGGGCCTCCTCCAGCCTCCTCAGACCCAGGGAGGCTGGAATGAGGAAAAGTCGGGAGGCCTGTGGGTCTGGCTGGCCAGGCAGCCGGACCCGCGGAGCCAGCGAAAGCAATCCGACCGACTCTGGAATGTGGAACCCGATAAAAGGAAGAGGCTGAGCGCCCCCGCCCCCGCCAGCCAGGCCGCCCTGCACCCCTGCCCGCCCCCACACACAGCCCCACTTGGTCACGCGCACAGACACACGCCCCCTGGCCACGCTCCGACACACGCTCGCCCGCCCGCTCCTCCTGGAACTCACAAATTCCACAGCAGTGAGGGAGCTGGTTTTCTTGGCAGGACGGAGCCTTGGGCTCCTGGGCCCAGGGGGAACTCCGAGGAGAGTTTATGGGGGCTCCGGGAGGGGTCATGACCCACGTTACCACGAGCTCTGGGACCACAGGCCTCTGTCACGGAGCAGTCAGGGCTGGAGCTGCTGCCTGGACATGACTGCCCAGCCCAGGAGTATGGTCCGCTGGCTCCAGCACTACCTGGGCCTGCCCCAGCATCCCCGCTGCTGGAGTCCTGAGTTAGCCGGCACCCATCACCTGCCAGCTGGTACTGGGTACTGCTGAGGGGCTTGTATGGGGCCCCCACCCAACTCCACTTCCAGTCTGGAGCGGGTCACGGCCAGCACCTGGGCACTTGCCCCATGCACACCTCTGGCCCCTCTGCACGCATCCCAGGGAGCCTGCAGAAAGGCAGCTCCCCCACTCCCTCCTGCCGTGCTCATCCTCCTTCCCGGGGCCCAGGAAGAGCCAGATAATGGTCTGGAGGGGTCCAGCTGGGCTGCTCATTACCAGAACTTTCTTCCTGCCTCTGACACTCTGTTTACAGAAGCTCGGGGGCTGAGTCCCCAGGGAGAGGAGAGGCAAAAGGGGGACACGACGCCCACAACACACACACTCCTCCCTCCCCTGCAGCCTGCCTCAGTCCTATGGGGCCAAGCCAGCAGCTGGGATCCTGCTGGACCTCACGCTGCCCGCCAGGTCAGCCCGCATGAACCCCACATCCAAACTGCAGCCTGCTAGAAGGGACCTGGGGCAATCTAGTCCCTGCCTTCCCCTGAATCCTTGGTCCAGGGATGGCGCTGGGCTGGATGTCCGGGGCTTCCGAGTCTTGCCAGCCCTTGGTGCAGAAGGCAGACAAGGAGCAGGGGGCACTGAGACCCTTCCTCTTCCACCTTGCAGCCTCCAGCCTGGGTCCCAAAGGGGCAGAGCAGAGGCCTTCAGCGACCCTGATGTGGTAATCGTTAACCGGCAGGGTGAGGCAGAAAGCTTGGCACAAACTCGCTGGCCTGCTGGTGACCACGGGGCCCGAGGAAGCCCCAGCCCAGGGACACAAAGGATACAATCGGCTGCTGGTCAGGAAGTCCACAGCCCGAGGAAAGCTCCTTCCCCTAGCCAGGGCAGTGATGGGCACCCCTACCTGCGCTCTGCATAGGGCCGCACACCTGTGGCCTGGCTCTGCTGAGTGACAAGGTGCCAGGGCAGCAGGTCCAGGCCCAGAACCTGACAGACCCCCAGAGGAAACAGTAACCCAACCTCTGGCTGGACCTTCCAGACTTGGCCATCGCCCCGAGGGGTTTGATTCATAAAACTGGTCGTGCCGGAGGGCCCGGCCGTGGGCGGAGGAAGCGGGCAGGGAGGGGGTGTTTATTTTGTCTGCTCGCAGCCCTGGCCTGGGAGCCCCGCACACACCCACCCGCCCATGGGGCCGCAGCGCCGGGACGGGCCAGGGGCTGGGGCCGTGTGCGCGCGCGCGCGCCGGGGGTCTTCGCGTTGCCGTGCGCGCGCAGGGGTCCATGCGTGTCCGCGAACCGGAGTCCCCGCGCGAGCAGCACCCACCCCGCCGCGCCCCGACCTCGACCTCGATCACGGCTTCCTAGCCGGGCGGTCACTCACCAGGAGACAGGGCGGGCCGTGGCCTCGGTCCTTCGCTGCCGGCCGGACCCGCGGGGTCCTGCGTCGGTCCGGGAGGCAGCCGCGTCCGAGTCTCCCCGCCCCACGCTTGGGCTGCGGAGTCCGAGTAGGCGCTCGGGGGGCGGGTCGCATTTTAAGGAGAGGGGGCGGGGCCGTTGAGCTCTCGGAGGCGGGGCCGCTTCTTATTGGCGGGGGGGGGGGTGGGGCGGACTCCGACTCTCCGCCCCTACTCGCGGAGCGCGCCCCTGGGACCTCAATGTGGTGGTCACTCGCCACCTCCGCCCCGGTGAGCAGCTGGCGTTTTGCCGGCCGCATCCAGAAGCTTGTGTGTGCGCTAGTGCTTCTGCCATTCGTTTGCTGAATGGCCCCCAACAGATCCCAGTTTTTCTCTTAAAAAGTCCCGCGATCTGGACCGCAGCGATAGTGCAGCCGGGAGGGCGCTTGCCTTGTATCCCTGGTACCCATATGGTCCTCCGGCCCTGGTAGAAATAATCTGGGCGCAGAGCCAGGAGTAACCCGAGTATTGCTGGGTCTCACTCCCTCTACATAGGGGCCGGAGATCCAGGACATCGAAGAGGGCGCTTGCATTACATCCCCATACCCCGCCAGGAATAATCTTTGAGTGCAGAGCCAGGAGTCACCCCTGAGCACCGCTGGGTATGAACCCCCAACCCTCATAGGGGCCAGACACCCAGGACAGGCAGCTGCCTTACACAGGCCACCCAGGTTCGAACCCCAGCACCTCGTAGGGTTCCCCAAACCCACCCAGGAGTGATGCATGAGTAGAGCCAGGAGCAGCCCTGGGTGTGACCCAAAAGTCAGAACCAAGCACAACAATACCCTCGTCTGGCCACACACATTCCTGCTGTTGGCCTCCTATGCCCAGCTGCTAATGCTGGGTTGAGGTTCTGGGGGCCCTTTCAGGGCCTTGGTGTGCAGCGAGGGACTGAGGCTTACCTGACCCTGGCTGCCGTCCCGGTTAGGTACTGAAGACAGAGTGTGTTTGTGGAGTGGGTGCTGCTCAGGGCTGCTTAATGGGACTGCTCAGAAAAATCCCCTCCTCGGAGGATTCCAGGAAAACACTTTCTGCTCAGCATTTGTGGACGGGCAGGCTCAGCTTTGGGCACCCATATCAGCTTCCAGCTGCCCCAGGGGCAATGGCCATCCCCTTTCCAGGCCCTGCCTGCAACCAAGGTCTTTGGTCTAGGCTTGTCCTAGACCTGGATGCCCTGCATGCCCGGGGGACCACAGGACGGGGTTGGGGGGCTTGTGTAGGCCAGGGATAGCTTGGTCCCCCCCACAGGACAGCGGCCTCTGTGGCCAGTTGGTGTCAGGGGCAGCTTGTAGCCTCCTGCCCCTGGGTGGAGGAGTGGGCTGGCACCTCTCCCCCAACAGCTTAGGCGAATCTTGGTCCATGTGGCTGAGGCTGTGGCTTGTGACCCTGTGCTCTGGGCCAGAGCTGGCACACATCCGCAGGCAAGTCTCACTTGGCCTAAATGGGACATTGAAAAAAAAAAACACAAAAACTTGGAAGCCACTGTCAACATGGAAAACTGCTGCATTTCAGTTTAGAATGGGCTTCCCAGCTTGTCTCAGGAACTGGACCGTGGCTGAATGGCAGCTGCCCCTGGGAGCAGGCTACCTTCTCACACCTGGTACCCTGAACAGCACCAACTGCCCTTGCCCTGAGGTCCTCTGGTCCCTATACCAGGGGAGTCCGAAAGCCTGACCTTCTCAGGGAACAGGATATTTTCTTTATTGGGGGTACCCCAAGTGAGCACTTGGCCACCAATTGGTTCTAGGGTTGAGCCTCAGGCTCCCGCATACAGAGCTTCTGCTCTAGCCCCTCTGTGGCACCCCCCCACCCCCCCACCCTCTTGCTGTCCCCCCACCCCCACCCTCTGTACCGTCCCCCTGCCCTCCACCGTTCCTTCCTACAGAGTGCTTGTATTGGACCTGGAGAACCAGCCTGCAAGGAAGGAGCTCACCTTGCAAGTGGCCAATTAGGGTTGAATTCCTGGCACCTCATATGGCCCCTGAGCACCCCCCAGATGTGACTCCCCTCCACCCTCCAAAAAGGGAAAGAGTCAAGAAGTATATATATCGGGGCTGGAGCGATAGTCCAGTGGGTAGGGCGTTTGCCTTGCATGTGGCCAGCCCGTGCCGGCCAGGGTTCCATCCCGGCATCCCATATGGTCCCCCAAGCACCGCCAAGAGTAATTCCTGAGTGCAGAGCCAGGAGAAACCCCTGAGCATTGCCGGGTATGACCCCCAAAAAAAAAAGCAAAAAAAAAAAAAAAGAAGTATAATGCTAAGGGGCCTCTGCAGAGCTCGGCTGGTGGTACTGGGGCTGCTGGCTTGGCCTCCACCATGGACAGCAGGACTGGACATGTCAGTGGCAGGCCTTGAGGACCAAAGCCCCACCAGCCTTGGAGTGTTCCTGCTCCTGCACCCCAGGTTCATGGGGCCGAGCCTGAGTCACCCCTCCCTGCCTTCCCATCCTTCTCTGGAGTGGTTTTGAGGTCATATCTGTTAATTCCTGGAGAGTGCTCAGAAGCCTCTGTGGTCTGGGGCCTCGCTGCCTCACCTGGGGGCAGGGATGCACCCAAGGGACCTGGGTTATATTGCCAGGGGCAGGAGGATCGATGGTTGGGCAGGGCCAATGGGGCAGGCCAGCTCTTTCTGGCAGACACCCAGGTACTTTCAGCGTGTGCTAACTGCAGAGATCCTGAGCGGCTCATGGGATGACGGGGAAGCTGGGTTCTGGACTCAGTAGGGGAGGAGCAGGGGGGCTCCCTCTGGCTCCCCACCCCCACCCTCACATTCTTGAACTTGACCCAAGACCCAGGGTCAGACTTGCATGTTATTGGCCAATACTCAGGGCTAGGTGCCATGACCCCGTTTCCTGACCCATGCAGGCAGGCCTGATGCTCCTGCCTGCGGTAGCTGCCCAGATGGCTCTGCCTGGAGCCAGAGGACTGGCCTGACCTGTTGGGAAGCCGGCCCTGCCCACTGTGACTTCCTGCCAGTGCCTGAGTCAGGGGCTGCTGCCCCACAGGCAGCCGGGCAGCCAGGCAGGTGGGCGGGGGCCCCCGTGGGCCAGGCTGAGCCTGGTTGCAGGCTGTCCCCGCCACCCTTGGCAGGTTCTGTCCAGTTCCTCCCTCTGTCCAGGCCCTCTTCCCTCTGACCATCTTCAAACCATCACCCCCCCGCCACAGGGCCTTTGCTCAGGCTGACTTCCTGCCTGGTAGGCCCCCAGGACGTGCTGGGGGGCCCCCTCACTTCACTTCCTCTGGCCATTCCTGCCGGGGTCCCCCCACAGCAACAGGCTCATCCTTCTGCCGTCTCAGCCCAGCACCAGAAGTTCCTTCAGGGCAGAGAGAGGTGGGGGGAGTGTATGCACTCACATCCTTGGCACGTGGGGCGCAAGGGGTGGACACAGACCAGCTGGCCCAGGGCCCAGTGGTTGTGCTAAAGGGCCAGTGGCAGACCCTGGGGAAATGCCCTGGGTAGTGTGGGGGCCCCCCCTGGCCACATACTCACCATGTCCTCCCCCTGTGCCCACAGCAGGTCGTCCTCAGGCCAGGTCAAATGGGCGCACCCAGGGCCTGGGTTAATTAGAGGCCGGTTCTACGGGTGACCAGCGTCCGGGAAGTGTAGACATGGGGCCACCCTGTCTTGGGGTCCACCCGACAGCAGGGGCCGTGGAGGGGGTGCAGGCAGTGACTACAGCTTGGCCACAGTAGGAGGGTGGGGTTTCTCTATCCTGGGGGGCTTAGGTCTGAGGATTCCCAAAAGCAGAAATGAGAGTGGCTCCCACTGGAAGACCCCAGGGCCAGAGGCAGTGCCAGGCTGGGGGCTGCAGTGGGGCTCCCAAGCCCTGTGGGGGACTTTAGTGACTGGGAAAGAGGCATTGGGCCCTTCACAGTGCGGCCCAGCCCTGCTCGGGTTGGGGGCTCATGGGGCAGGGTGCACACAGGGGACTGGCACCCTGCCTGTGTGCAGTGTTAAGTCGGTGCCAGCTGCCCGAGCTGGGGCGGGTTCTGCTGCCAGGCCCCTCACCCATCCTCAGATAGCTCACCTGGGGGCCTGGGGAAGGAAGGGTGGGGGGTCCAGGGCCCTGAGTATGGGTAGCGAGCAGTGGGGGGTCACAGGGCAAGGGAGTCAGAGGGGAGCAGGGAGGCGGAGCTTGTGGAAGCCCCCAAACCCTGTTGGGCCTGCACCCACGTCTCGACCCACCCCACCCAGGCCTCTGCTACCCTTGATGGACACAGACTCGGGCCTCCTGATCCTGGCGGGAAGGTGAGCTGGGGACTGGGGCTCCCCATGCCTCATTGGGTGCTGGGGCCACATTTGTCCTTCCTAGACAGCCGGAAAAGGGGGCACAGCAAGATGCACTCAGCCTTTAGACAGGAGGTGGGGGTGCCCAGCCATAGGCCTGCCCGAGGGAGGTGGGGGTGCCCAGCCATAGGCCTGCCCGAGGGAGGTGGGGGTGCCCAGCCATAGACCTGCCCGGCGGGACTAGGGCAGCATCTTTGCTTCCTGGGGACAGAGTTGGAAGCACTTAGGGCCCAGAAGGTGCTTCCAGCCACCCCATATGGCCCAGGTGTCCCCAGCTTCTGTGGATCTGAGCCTAGCCCTAGGGGTGCTGGGCGGCTCAGGTGGGGCCCTGGGGTGTCGGGTGCACGGCCTCTCAGGTGGTTCCTTCCAGGGAGAGACGCAGCTATACTGCTATGAGGTGGTCCTGCAGCAGCCTGCGCTGAGCCCCGGTAAGTCGTGGCCCCGTCCTGGCCCCTGTCCACCTCCCATCCTTTCCCCACCCCCTCATAGCCACCCCTGGTGTCCCCACAGTGACCCAGTGTGTGCTGGAGAGTGCGCTGCGGGGGGCAGCGCTGGTCCCTTGGCGGGCGCTGGCGGTCATGGGCTGCGAGGTGCTGCGTGTCCTGCAGCTGGGTGACACGGCCATCCTGCCCATCAGCTTCCACGTGCCCCGCAAGGTGAGGGTCCAGGTGCTGGGCTGGGGGATGGGAGGGAGGCCGTGGCATCACAGGTGGTGCTTGTGGATCCACAGGCTGTGCAGTTCCATGAGGACCTGTTTCCGGATACTGCAGGCTGCGTGCCAGCCACCGACCCCCTGCCTGGTGGGCTGGGAATGACCAGCAGGTAGGACTCTGCCGGCAGCACCCCGGGCTTCCCCCTCCTTTGAGTCCCAGTCCAGCAAGGTCTTTTTTTTGGGGGTTATACCCAGCAATGCTCAGGGGTTATTCCTGGCTGTACACTCGGGAATTACTCCTGGCGGTGCGTGGGGACCGTGTAACCTGTAACCTGGGTGGGCTGCTTGCAAGGCAAACACCCTCTCCGCTGTGCTGTTGCTCCAGCCCCTCCAGCAAGGTCTTGTCTCTCCCCAACCAGGTGCCGAAGGTCAGCCTCGACCCTGCCCACCGCCCCCACCCAGGCTTCATGTCCTGCCTGCTGCGCCCCCAGCACCCACCCTCAGTGGCAGCCCCAACCCTGGAAGCACCCGCTAGCACCACAGACCAGAGTGTGAGTGCGGGGGAACCTGTGGGCCCTCACCCCCGCGACCCTGCCACCTGCCATCCTGGGGACATGGCAGCTGACCCCCTGCAGGGGACCCGGGCGGGCTGCTCGCTAAGTGCAGGGGTCTCCCGCAGGAAGCCGCCTCCTCCCCTGCCAGCTCACTTACCTCGCCGTCCACGCCATCCAGCCTGGGCCCTTCGCTTTCCAGCACCAGCGGCATCGGCACCAGCCCCAGCCAGAGGTCACTGCACAGCCTGCTGGGTCAGCAAACAGGACGGGTGCTGCCCACACGTCCCCGCCACCAGCCCTGCTGTATCCAGCCCTGCCTCCCATGGTCCCTCGGTTAAAAGAACATGACGGAGGACTGGAGCAATTGTCCAGTACTGAGGGCATTTTCCTCGCACGCGGCTGACCTGGGTTTGATCCCCGGCATCCCATATGGTTCCCCGAGCACCGCCAGGAGTAATTCCTGAGCGAAGAGCCAGGAGGAACCCCTGAGCATTGCTGGGTGTTACCAAAAGAAAAAAAACAACCTTAACAAACAAAGGACTGGGGACCACTGGCCCTGTGGTGTCCATGGGCCATCTGGGCTAGTGCCTGGGGCTCCCGCCAAACAAAGTGAGCCCCAGCCCACATGGCCACACTATGCCAGCCCTTCCCTCCCACTCTCGACTTTTCTCAGGGGGCCTCCCACCTGGTGCTCTGGGGGTCCAGGGTCCCATCAGACCACCCCTGCCCCCACCCCGCGTCCCACCCTGCCTGCCTCCCTCCCAGGGCGGCCTTACATTCCGGCTGCCATGTCCTCGCAGGCCCCAGTTCCAGGTTCCGCCATGTGCAGGGCACAGTCCTGCACCGCGACAGTCACATCACCAACCTCAGGGGCCTCAGCCTGACCACGCCCGGCGAGAGCGACGGCTTCTGTGCCAACCCGGCTGCGGCGTGGCCGTGCCCCTGCTGGGCAGCGGAGGCCAGGTGGCTGTGCTGGAGGTGAGGACTCAGCCTGAGCTGTGCCTGGGCTCAGATGGGTACCAGATGGGGCCTCTCAGGCACCAGAGAGGCTCGTCAGTGGCCTGGCAGCTGGGTCACGGCCGTGTCGTGGAGGCTCTGAGCACTGCTGACCTCCTGGCCCCACCCCATAACTGGTCCTCGCTTCATGCTGACCCCACTTTTTCACTTTCTGGGGCCTCACAATTGCCCCAGGTTGGGGGACCAGAGCGATAGTATAGTGAGGGCGGCTATTGCCTTGCACATGGCTGACCCGTTTCAATACCCGGCATCCCATATGGTCCCCTGAGGCACCGCCAGGGAGTAATTCCTGAGTGCAGAGCCAGGAATAACTCCTGAGCATCACTGGGTGTGACCCAAAAAAGCAGAAAAAAAAATAATCATGGCTTTGCTCCCGGGAGGCAGCACAGGAGATGAGAGAGCGGTTGCAGAGGATGGGACTCAGGCTCTGCTGTCCCCCAGCTGGGCCCCGCTTCCTGGGGCTGACATTGGGGTGCGGGCACCTCCCACAGCTGCAGAAGCCTGGCCGCCTGCCCGACACAGCACTGCCCACCCTGCAGAACGGGGCTGCTGTCACCGACCTGGCCTGGGACCCTTCCGACCCCCCCAACGGCTTGCTGTGGGTAAGGGGCGGTGTCACGCCAGAGCTAGCTTCCCCAGGGTGTGGCTGGGGGGTCCCTGCCGTGGTGTTAATGTGACCCCCCAACCCGTGCAGCCGGAGAGGATGCCAGGATCCGACTGTGGCGGGTACCCCCAGATGGCCTGGAGGTTGTGCTCACCACGCCCGAGGCCGTGCTCACAGGTCAGGGGTCCCCTGCATGCTCTGGGGTGGGGGGCTGTGGTCAGGGTCCCTGGGCAGGGGCTCAGTCTCACCCCGCCTTCCTGCCCAGGCCACACAGAGAAGATTTACTCAGTGCGCTTCCCCCGCTGGCGGCTGATGTGCTTGCGTCGTCCTCCTATGACCTCACCATCCGCATCTGGGACCTGCGGGCTGGCACCGAGTGGCTGAGGCTCCAGGGACACCGCGACCAGGTAGGATGGGCAGAACCGAGCTGCCATAGCTGCAGGGCACCAGAAGAGGCCCCCGTCATGTCCCTGCCTGCCCCCCAGATCTTTGGCCTTGCCTGGAGTCCCGATGGGCAGCACCTGGCCACTGTCTGTAAGGATGGACGCGTGAGGGTCTACACGCCCGGAGCTCCCCTGAGCCCCTGCAGGTGAGACGGTGGTCATGGGGCGGGGAATCCTCAGGCTGGGGTGGGGGCTTGGCAGGGCCTCATGCTCCATCCTCACAGGAGGGCCCTGGGCCCGAGGGGGGCACGTGGCGCCCGCATTGTCTGGGTGTGTGATGGCCGCTGCCTGCTGGTGTCTGGCTTTGACAGGTAAGGACGTGGGGCCTCTGTGGCCTGTGTCTCCCGCCCCAGACACAGACACCTGCTGGATGTGCACAAGCTGCCCCCGACCTGAAGGGTGGCTGGGTGGCTGGTGCTGAATGGTGGAGTGGGAGAGGGTTACCTGAGGGCCCTGAGGCTGCAGCAGCCCACCTGGGGGTGGTCAGGAGTGGCCCAGGATCAAACCTGTGGGGAGATCCTGGCAGGGACATTGGGGAGCTGCCGCCTGAACTGGGTCACTGAGAGGCAGCAGAGACCAGGAGGGCCATTGCGTCTGGGTGAAAGGTCAGGAAGGCCTGGCCAGCCTGGAGCTGAGTCCAAGAGGAGAATGTGGTGAGCACAGAGGACAGTGGCCCAGCCTCCTCACCCGCCCATGAACACTTGCCCCCTCCCGCCCGCCAGTCGGAGTGAGCGGCAGCTGCTTCTGTACGCAGCCCAGGCCCTAGCGGATGGCCCCTTGGCGGTGCTGGGGCTCGACGTTGCCCCGTCCACTCTGCTGCCCATGTATGACCCGGACACAGGCGTGGTGCTGCTGACAGGCAAGGTGGGCTCTGCAGCTCAGTGCGGGGCAGCAGGTTGGAGAGGGATGGGCAGGCGGTGGCTTTTCCTCACTCTGGCCTCCCCAGGGCGATACCCGAGTGTTCCTCTACGAGCTGCTCCCTGAAGCCCCTTTTTTCCTGGAATGCAACTGCTTTACCTCCCCAGACCCCCACAAGGTGAGAGTCCAGCCGCCTCTGTGCAACTGGTGGGGCTCCTGCCCTCTGGTGGCCATGTGAGAAAGTGCCAGAATCTAGCCCTAGGAAACTATCAGAGCTGTGTAGGAAAAGGCTAAGTTGTGTCAGCTAATGTGATGTGTCAGCATCTCCTGAGATGCTCAGGGGTTACTCCTGGCTCTGCACTCAGTAATTACTCTTGGTGGTGCTCAGGAGACCCTATGGGATGCCAGGGATCAAACCCATGTCGGCCACGTGCAAGGCAAACGCCCTCCCCCTCTGTACTGTTGTTCCAGCCCTAAAATCTCCACTTAAGGGCTGGAGCACAGCGGTAGGGCGTTTGCCTTGCATGCGGACAAGCCGGTTTGGACAAGCCGGTTTGGTCCCCGGCATCCCATATGGTCCCCCAAGCACCACCAGGAGTAATTACTGAGTGCAGAGCCAGGAGTAACCCCTGAGCATCACGGTGTGACCCAAAAAGCAAATAAACAAACAGATAAATAAATAAATGAAAAAGAAAGAGAGAAAGAGAGAGAGAAAGAAAGGAAAGAAAGAAAGAGAGAGAGAGGGCCGGAGCGATAGCCCAGCGGGTAGGGCGTTTGCCTTGCGCGCGGCCGGCTCATGCCGCCCGGGTTCGATCCCGGCATCCCATATGGTCCCCGAGCACCGCCAGGAGTAATTCCTGAGTGCAGAGCCAGGAGTAACCCCTGAGCATTGCCGGGTGTGACCCAAAAAAGCAAAAAAAAAAAAGAGAGAGAGAAAGAAAGAGAAAGAAAGAAAGAAAGAGAGAGTGAGAGAGAGAAAGAGGGGCCGGAGTGATAGCCCAGTGGGTAGGGCATTTGCCTTGCACGCAGCCGGCCTGTGCCGGCCCGGGTTCGATCCCCCGAGTCCCATATGGTCCCCTGAGCACCGCCAGGGAGTGATTCCTGAGTGCAGAGCCAGGAGTAACCCCTGAGCATCGCTGGGTGTGACCCAAAAAGCAAAAAAAAAAAAAAACAAACAGGCAAATGCTACAGGTCAGGACGCTTTTGCTCTGGAGAACCCACAGTTAGGCATTTAGAGGCGTGGCGTGACGGGGTGGGAGTGCCCACATAGCCCCAGGAGGTGCTGTCTGTCCCCAGCCCCAGGATGTGTGTGGCAGGGGCAGGGCTGCCGGGCCAGGTACCCCAGGAGGGCGCTGTCTTCTCCAACCCAGCTCCACATCTCGCCCTCAGGGCTTTGCCCTCCTGCCCAAGACAGAGTGTGACGTGCGGGAGGTGGAATTTGCCCGGTGCCTGCGACTCCGCCAGGCCTCCTTGGAGCCTGTCGCTTCCGGCTGCCCCGAGTCAGGGTAAGGGGATCCTAACATACCCATGCCTGCACCCCCTGCCCAGTTCATCAGGGTCTTTTCCCCAAACTGCCAAGTGGAGCCACCCGCGGCTCACAGGAGCCTGACTGGGGAGGGGCCTGGTGTGCTGTGGCAGCACTTCAGAACCATCGTCCGTCCCCTTCGCAGAAAGAGTTCTTCCAGGATGACGTGTTCCCGAAACGGCCGTAACCTGGGATCCACTCTCACTGCCCAGGCCTGGCTGGGGGCGCCAACGGGCAGCCTCGGCTTCTCAGCCTGCATCCCTCCGACATGACCCCAGGTGTGCTGTGGGGTGGGGGCAGGGGCACTGGAGAAAGGCCTCAGGGTCTCTGGGGACAGGCCTGGGATCTGTCGTATCATTTGCCCTAATGATACCCAACCCGCACCTGACTGCGTGCACACATGCATTTGCACGGGCGTGACACTGCACATACCTGCACACACACAGCCCTGCACAGCCATCCGTCCACACACCTGCACAGCTTAGCCCTTGTGCGCCTGCACACGATCACTGGAGCGTGGCATAAATCTGTACACACACCTGCACGCACGCACGCACACCCACAGTGGAAATCCAGCCAGTCCTGGTGAATGGAGGCTCGAGGAGCAAGGAAGGCCCCTCTGACGCCGGTGCTGAAGAACTTGCCCGACCCGTACTCCGTCCCACCTCAGTGAGCCAGGCCCCCGGGAAGCCCCAGCCCGCCGAGCCCCCTCCGCCGTCTACCTGGAAGAGAAGTCAGACCAGCAGAAGAAGGATGAGGTGGGTCTGCCAAGCTGCCAGAGCGCCCAGGGTACCATCTGGCAATGCCTTGCTGGATGGAAGCAGCGTACTTTGAGTTGGACAGTTTGGTGGGGAGCCCCTTCCTGGACCCCAGAGTGGGTCGCTGCTGCCTCGGGCAGGGCTGGAAGCTGGAGGCTGCTGCTCTCTGACCGGACCCGGTGCCTGCGGCACGCACAGCTGATCATTGTGTGCACAAGGCACGTATGAGCACTGGGGATGGACACAGGAGTCAGCCTAAGGTTTGGTCCATCACTTGTTTTTCTTTTTTTTCTTTTTGCTCTTTGGGTCACACCCGGCAATGCTTAGGGGTTACTCCTGGCTCTGCACTCAGGAATTACTCCTGGCGGTGCTCAGGGGACCATATGGGATGCCGGGATCGAAACTGGCGCCGGCATGGGTCGGCTGCGTGCAAGGCAAACACCCTACCCGCTGGGCTATTGCCCGGCCCCATGTCCGGTTTTCACGGCAAACCCTGTTGATGAGCTGGAGCTAGTGCCAGAGTTCAGACCCTTCCTTTGGCTGTGGCCAACCCTGGTTCCATCCCTGGCACTGCATGGTCCCTGGAGCCCCATCAGGAATGACCCCTGAGCCAGAGTAGCCAAACGTGGCCCCAAGCTGCACCCTGACAAGCACAGCCGGAGACACACCGTTCCCTGCGCCTCCCGTTTCCCCCCCCGCAGCTGCTGAATGCCATGGTGGCCAAGCTGGGGAACCGTGATGACCCGCTCCCCAGGACTCCTTCGAGGGGGTGGAGGAAGACGAGTGGGTGAGTGCCCCCCGGGACCCCGCGCACGCCCTCCCCAATGGCTGCCCCCTGGCCACTGCCCTCCAGGACCGCCACAGCCTGGTTCCTCTCCCTAGGACTAGCCTGCCCACGGCTGCCACTTCCTGGAGCCACGGTGCCACCGCCTCGCCTCTCACCCCTGCACTGGAAGGCACCCTGGCCCGCCTGCCGCCGTACTTCTGCTTTCTCGGACCGCTGGGTCCTCTCCAGCCGCCTGCTCGCATGTGGGGCAAGGCGGGCGGTGCACTCCACAGGCAGGCCCTGGGCACCGGCATCCCCTCCTTCCACCCGAGGCTGGTCCCCATCTGGGCTGACTCTGCCCGGCACCTGCTGTTTTTTTTTAACCTGCTCCCCTCCCCATCTTGTCTGCTGCTCCAGTTCCCACGGATTTGGGGCTGGCCCCCCGCCAGGCATTTTGGAGCAGCACCTACCCATCTCAGGGGCCTGGGTTCTCCAGGCACGACGCCAGGAGCGGGGCCGTCCTCCAGCGATGGCCTAGTCAAATGAGCCTTGCAGGGCCTGCACGTGCCCCAGATGTTTCGGCTATTAAACTTTTCTAAGCTGGCCACCTCTGCTGTGTCTGTGGTCCTTGGGGAGGCAGAGAGGGACGGGGACGTGCGCGAGCATGGTGTGGCCCTGGGCACGGAACTCATTTGCCAAGTCAACACATCCCAGCTGCCCCAAAGGGGTGAGGCAAAGAGGTGGGGCCTGGGGAGGGGGCGGCCCTGTGCACAAGCCTTGAGCAGTGCTGATGTGACCTCCCCCAAAAAAAAAAAAAAGACTGCAGCGTTGGAGGGCGTCGGGCCGGGCCCCCCAGAGGAGATATTTGAGGAGCGCGAGCCGCGGCGTCCAGGCGCCTGCAGGCAGAAGCAGTCTGGAATGAAACCCGTTTCCCGTTTTCTTTCATCTCGCGAGAGGCCTGAGCATCCTACTCCCTTTCATGTTCCCGCGGTGCTGGGCGCCGCGTGCAATAGCTACGCACACGCAGAGTCTAGGGGAGCCGGAGTTCAACACCTGACCGGATCTCCCGCTGCCCCTCGCGCTCCAGGAGAAATACGTGAGCCGGAAGCGCTCGTCCCGGCGTCCCGCCCCCGCGGCGGCCCGCCGATCACTGGCCACGCCCCCCTACGTCACACGTCCCGCCCCTCTGCTCCTCCCAGCGCCGACATTCGCCCACCTTCGGCCCCGCCTGGTGTTGACGTCAAGCCACGCCCCGGGGCGGAGCGACTGCGCAGGTCTAGCAGGGCGCGGCGCACGCGCACTCCGCAGACTCCCGCGCCCTCTGACCTGCCAGCCGCCCTTGAGCCGGGGCCACGGGGCCTGGAAAGCCCGACCCGCGCCCCGAGACAGCGCGGCGCGGCCGTCATGGTGAGGCCCAGACCGGGCGCTGCTCGCGGGGAGGGAGGCGGCTCCGCGCCCCGGGGAGCTGCAGGCTGGCTCGGCGCCGGCGTGGACCCCGTGGGAGCGGACGCGGCCCGTCCTGCTCCCGGCCCCGACTTTACGGTCCCGGTGCGGACTCCTGCGTGGCTGGCGGTCACCCCGCAACCGCTCGCTCCCGCTTGTCGTACTGAGGCTTCGAAGTCCACCCGCTCGTGGGCTTCTGCTCCAGGGCTCCGAACTGCCATGCAGAAAAGGCACCTGCAGGTGCCGGAGCGGCAATACAGCGGGGATTGCACGCAGCCGACCCGGGTTCGACCCCCAGCATCCCATAGGGTTCCCCGAGCACCGTCAGGAGTAATTCCTGAGTACAGAGCCAGGCGTAACCCCTGAGCATCGCCGGGTGTAACCGACAAAGCTAAAAAGAAAAAGAAAGGAAGAGACACCTGCAGCCAGCAGTTGCCGGGGTGACCGACACCGCGCGTGGCCGAGACAGGTTTGGGGGCAGCCCCTTCTGTGTGGGGGTACCGTGCCACCGCGGCGACTGTCGGCATGTCTGAAGCGACAGGAGGTTAGCAAGGAAAGCAGGAGGGGGGGGGGGAGGCTTCACTGCAGGATGTCACGGGTGCAGTGATGAGAATGCTCTGGAAGGAATGGCCGAGCGAACACAGCTGGAGCGTGTGGTGTGGGATGTGGATTCGGGCTGCGTAGACGGCAGCAAGGTGAGCCGCGAGCTGGTGTGGCTGCAGGGTGGAGGCGGTGAAAAGCCCGGCGCCTGTGCTGGGGGGGGCTGTGTTCCAGGGGTGTAGTCAGAGCGCGTCTTGGGCAGCGAGCGGGACCCTCCGCACCCGGTCTGAGCTGAGTGTGGGAAAATGAAGCCAACGGCGCCCAGGTGCATGTCGCGTTCTGTGCGCCAGGCCTTGGCACTTGGGGTCCTCTTTGTTGGTGTTTGGTTTGGGGAGACCACCCTTGGTGGGTGCACAGGGACTGTTACCAGTCAGTACTGGGGTCAGGTCCTCATGTGCGCTGCTGGGAGCAGCCCCCGGGTCCTCTCCTGCCTGCAGCTGTGACCCCCACCGCCCCCATGCTGCCAGCAGAGGCTCTGGAGGAAGGGGCACCCTCCATCCCTGCCACCTGCAGCACCATGAGTCTGTCTTGTTTCTGGATGCCAGGGCTGCTCATCCCCCACAGGCTGCCTGTGTGCCACCCCTGTGGGCACAGACTTGGCGTCCATGGCCCCGACCTCTGCGCCCTCAGCCTGGCTTGGCCAAGTCAGCTGATTTTGCTTGCCTGTGGACTGTGGGACACTTGGGGGCTTTGGGTGTGGCTGCAGCCAGTAACTTCCTGGATCCCCGTTGGTGGTTGCCACTGGCCATGGTCCGGATGCTGACTAGGTGGACGCCGGCCCGGCCACCCCTCATTTCTGCTCCATCAGCTCATCGCCAGCAAAAGGCAGCTGCGGGGCGCCCTGGCCTTCATGCTGCTGTTCTCTCCCTGTCTGGGCTCCCGAGGCCCTGCTGGCTTGATGCTTGTGCCCCATTTTACAGATAAGAACATCAAGACCCAGAGGAGGTCAAGTGATTTGCCCTGGGCCGCGCACAGCTCCCCAGCAGCCGAGCAGGCACCCCCTGCCTACCCTGACTTCATCCCCTCCTGCTGTGGGAACGTGCCACTTAGCTGGGGGCTCCCTGGTCCACCGGGGCTTCCCAATGAATATTCCTCAGGGTTACCTGTCACTTCACGAGGGCCACCTGGCATGAGCGCCGTTATGTGACCATCACTGCAAGTATCAGAGTCTGAAGATACCACACTCGTCTCTGCAGGGGCCCCTGTGTGGGTTTGGTGGTTTGTGACCAAGAGCTGCAGGAACTGTGACTATTTAGCCACAGAAGTAAGCGGCCGGTGCTGGAGGTCGGGCTGTGCCAGGGGAACTGTGGGGGGCAGCAGAGGGACGCTGTTGCCGGACGTCCTAACAGGCCTCAGAGCTGAGGGACTGACTGTCTGCAGTCACCTGCTGGCCTGTCAGCCTGTGTGTATCCGCCACCACCAGCAGACTGGCCTCTTTCCCGCGCCCACACCGCCCACCACCTCTGGTCCCAGCATGAGGGGCTTGTGACACTCCTGCCTTGGGAAACCCACTTCCGCTTCTAATGTCCAGCCCCAGGTCCAGGCTACTTTCTGGACTGTGAATCAGTTTTTTTTTTTTTTTTTTTGGTCAAACCAGTGATGTTTATGTTTATCATTATTATTATTTTGCTTTTTGGGTCACACCCAGCAATGCTCAGGGGTTACTCCTGGCTCTGCACTCAGGAATTACTCCCTGGCAGTGTTCGGGGGCTCTATGGGACTTCATAGGGTCGTCCCCACACCCCCCTGGGAATCAAATGCCCTACCCGGGGGTCAAATGCCATACCCGCTGTGCTATCTCTCCAGTCCCATAAAACCTGATGTTTAAAGGTTACTCCTGGATCTGCACTCAGGAATTACTTGGGGGATCATGTGGGATATAGGGAATCAAACCTTGGGCTAAGCCAGCTCCCTACCCTCAGTACTGTCTGTCGCTCCCACCCTGTGGTCACCCTGTGGTCTATTTTATTTTTTATTTATTTATTTATTTATTTTTTGGGCCACACCCGGCAATGCTCAGGGGTTTCTCCTGGCTCTGCACTCAGGAATTACTCCTGGCGGTGCTCGGGGGACTATATGGGATGCTGGGGATCGAACCCAGGCCGGCATAGGCCAGCCGCGCGCAAGGCAAACCGCCCTACCCGCTGGGCTATCGCCCGGCCCCTTTTTTTTTTTTTTTTTTTTTTGCTTTTTTGGGTCACACCCGGCAATGCTCAGGGGTTACTCCTGGCTCTGCACTCAGGAATCACTCCTGGCCATGCTCGGGGACCATATGGGATGCCGGGATCGAACCCAGCCGCACAGGCTGGCTGCATGCAAGACAAACGCCCTACCCGCTGGGCTATCGCCCGGTCCCCTGTGGTCTATTTTATTTCTTTATTCTTTTGGCCTTTTTGGGTCACACCCAGCGATGCTCAGGGCTTTTTGCTCAGGAATTACTCCCTAATGGTGCTTGGGAACCATATATGGGATGCTGGGGATTGAACTCAGGTTGGCCGTCTCAAGGCAAACACCCCACCCACTGTGCTATCGTTCTGGCCCCTGTGGACCTGTTCTTACTTTATTTTTTTTTATTTATTTATTTATTTTTTCTCTTTTTTGGGTCACACCCAGCGACACTGAGGGATTACTCCTGGCTTTTTCACTCAGGAATTACTCCTGGCGGTGCTCGGTGGACTATATGGGATGCTGGGGACCAAACTGAGGTCAGCCGCATGCAAGGCAAATGCCCTCCCTGCTGGGCTCTTGCTCCGGCCCCCTGGCCCCATTCTTTTTTTTTTTTTTTGGGGGTCACACCCGGCAATGCTCAGGGGTTACTCCTGGCTCTGCACTCAGGAATCACTCCTGGCGGTGCTCGGGGGACCATATGGGATGCCAGGGATCGAACCCAGGCCGGCAGAGGCCGGCCGCCGTAAGGCAAACGCCCTACCTGCTGGGCTATCACCCAGCCCCTGGCCCCGCTTCTTGATCCTTGACACATCCCTCTTGCAGCTCCTGTGGGGACGGGCAGCCAGGCTCATCTAGCCAGCTTTCCATTGCCTGCACTGTGTGTCCTTGGTGTGGTTGACTAGCCTCTCGGCACCTCAGTATCTACCAGCAGAAATAAAGGCACACGAGAATGTGACAGGCCCCATCCTGGCTTCCCACCCGGCACCAGCTGACTAGTGTTAAGTGCACGGAAGGCAGAGAGAGGCTCCTAGTGTGGCTGTGGTTTACACTGGGGCGACTGTGCTTTCAGGAGGGGAGGGAGCATTTCCACAGGCTCCTCCTGACTCAGGGCCTGAGTCCCCTGCCCCCCAGCGCTGCTCTCCTGCTGGAACCCTGTCCCGAACCCTTACACTTGTCTGGCTGCTCCCCAGACGTGCTCCCCTTCGTGCCACCTGAAGGTGGTGTCTTTCATTTATTTACTTATTTAATTGCTTTTTGGGCCACACCCAGCGGTGCTCAGGGGTTACTCCTGGCGGTGCTCGGGGACCATATGGGATGCCGGGATCAAACCCAGGTCAGCTGCGTTCAAGGCAAACGCCCCTCCCCACTGTGCCATATCGCTCCGGCCCCTGAAGGTGGTGTCTTGCTCTTTGAGTTGTGTTGAGTGATCGGAGTGACCCACATCCAATCCCAGTGGGCCCTGAGTCCTCACCCCGCGCTGTTTCATTGGCTGCGTCCGCCCCAAAGGCAGGGCCCTTCTGCAGCCTCTGACCTGGGCCTGTTTTGTCCACAGGCCAAGTACCTGGCTCAGATCATCGTGATGGGGGTGCAGGTGGTAGGCAGGGCTTTTGCCCGTGCCCTGCGCCAGGAGTTTGCAGGTGAGTGTGGCTCGAGCCACCAGCTTCTGTCAGTAGCTCTGCTAGACTCGTGGGTCTGCCAGGCCCCTGGTTCTAGGATCATTGACAGGGCGGTGGGGGCTGCGGGAAGCCAGATCAGTCTCGAGTCCCACCCCCACGCCCTCTGGGTGCAGGGTTAGAGAGGCCTTCGGGACTAGTCACCCTTGGCTGTCCCCAACAGACCCTCTCTTGGGGGAAGAGAGGCCTCTGACCCTGCCTGTCCCTAGTGGGGAGGCCCCGGGGAGCTCGGGGGGCCGAGCACTCATTCACACGTCCACACAGCCAGCCGGGCGAGCTGCGGATGCCCGAGGCCGCTGGGCAGCAGTCAGCAGCAGCGTCCACCCTCTCCGGCCTTAGCCTGCAGGAGGCCCAGCAGATCCTCAACGTGTCCAGGCTGAGCGCAGAGGAGGTGCAGAAGGTGAGGCCACTTGCTGTCGCGGCCACCCTGTCCCGGGCAGCTGCTTCCCAGCCCTAACCTCTGCCCCCCGTCACCCCCCAGAACTACGAGCACCTGTTCAAGGTGAATGACAAGTCCGTGGGTGGCTCCTTCTACCTGCAGTCAAAGGTGAGTGGTCTGGGGCCAGGGCGATGGAACAGCAGGTCGGGCATTTGCCTTGCACATAGCCGACTGGGTCCGATCCCCGGCATCCCATAAGGCCCCCAAGCACTTCCAGGAGTAATTCCTGAGTGCAGAGCCAGGAGTAATCCCTGAGCATTGCTGGGTGTGACCCAAAAAAGCAAAAAAAAATGAAAAGCTGAGTGGTCTGCTCCCGGGCAGCACCCCACACAGCAGGCGGACGCAGGAGGGGGCTGGCCACCTGACTGGGGTGTTCCCCAGGTGGTCCGGAGCCAAGGAGCGCCTAGACGAGGAGCTGCGGATCCAGGCACAGAACCAGGGAAAGGAGCCCCCGACGTGACCCTGCCCCACCCCTAATTTATAGTCTGGTAATAAATGTCTTTTCTGCATTTCTCCGGAGTGCTTCGGGCTTGGGGAAGGGGATCCTGTGTACCTGGGACAGACACATCCCCCTCCGTGGCGCCCTGGCATGGGTGATGGCCAGGACAGAAGGAATCTTTGCAACTCACTTTTATTGTTTCATTATAAACTTCCTCTCACATGGAGGAATATATTGTTATAGTCATTAGCTTATCTCTTTTTTAAACTCTATGCTAACAGCAATGGAGCCAAGAGGAGGAAACATAAGCTACGATAGAAAGGCACTTAGAACCTGTTAAATACTGATATCGGGTGCCACCAAACACCAGCGCCGCGGACCCGCTGGCCTCTCACCACCGAGTCACATGTTGAACTGCCGTCGTGTGCCGTGCCCTGCTCCTCTGCTCCACGCCCGTCCCAACAGGGGCTTAGGCCTGGGGCCCTTAACGGGTGGGGGCCTGGGTCCTGGGGTGCCCAAAGGAAGGAGGCCAGCTCCTTCCTGCTTGGCCAACAGCCCCTCCGAGGGGTAGAGCCAGCACTGGTGGGCGGGTGACCCCTCTCGGGACAGAAGGGCGGTCCAGGAAAGGGCAGGGTCAGCGGAACTATGGAGGGCTGGGGGGTACAATAGCAGGGGGCTCTGGAAGGGCAGGGCTGCCCGAGCCCCACTGCCACCCCTCAGTCCTGGTCTACGGCCGGGAAGGAAAAGGGTGGGGATCTCTTGGCCTTGGGAGCCAGAGCCACAGAAGACCCCTGAAAAGGCCAGGGGGTGACTGCCCGAGTCCCCCAGCTCTGTCACTGCAAGCCTGGGACCTGCTCTCTGCAGGGATTCTGAGCTTCCCACCAGCCCTGCCTGTCCCTGATTCGGACTCCCGAAAGGACAGGGAGGAGGCCCTGCGGTGAGGGCAGGGGCCAGGCGGGGTGGGCAAGCCTGGCAGCAGCGCGTCTCCGGGGGATGGGAGGCGCCTTGTCGTTGGGGTGCGTCGCTGCTTCCTGTGGCTTGGCCTGGGCCTGCGTCTGTCTTGCTTTCCCTCGGGGCAGAGGGAAGGGCGTCCAGGGAGCCCCCCAGAGGACTCCCTCACAGCTCAAGGGACAAGGGAGGGGAAGGAGCCCCGAGCCTCGGAGGACGAGTGCCGTGGGCCACAACTGGCCGGGTGAACAAGGCAGGGCCCGATGACCACCTGCCCCATGCAGGGCAGGGGTGGGGACAAGCACCTGGAGCACAGGCCTGCCCTGGCCGGCTCACCCATGCTGGCCTAGCACCATCCCTGCTGGCCAGTGAGGTGGAGGTGGCCACAGGTCTGGGGGACATTATTGCTATTTCGCAGAAGAGTTTCTGTTCGGTCAGGGGCTGGAGCTGGGCCCAGGGCAGCTCAGTTCACCACGGCCGGCTTGAGCAGCACAGAGCCCTGCGGGATGACTACCCAGCCTGGGGCCAGGGCTTGGGGCTGCTGCCGCCGGAGTTCACACCCGTGGACAGGTCCAGAGCTGTGCTGGGCAGCAAGGGGTGAGCCTCAGGGCTCAGTCGGGAGCGCCCACACCTCAGTCCTCTCCAGGGGC
>JAJIBD010013013.1:0-31025 GCA_021461705.1 Cryptotis parvus | reverse complement strand
CAGACATGGGGCAGAGCTGCTACTGGCTCTCCCTGGGACCAGCCACTCACGAGGCGCCTGGGAGAGATGGTGGGTTCTAGCCCTGGCCCACCACCCCAGCAGAGCTCCTCGCAATAAGCCAGACAACCCCCATTCCATGAGGGCCTCCATTTTCCATTCCGACTTCTCTCTGCCAGACCTCCACCCAGCAGACCAGCCTATCAGCACACGCTCGCGACGGCCGTAAGCGCGCCGCCGCAGTTCATCAATAAATGCTGGACTTAGAGATGCCTACAAGAGTATGCTTCCTGCACGCCAGAGCCTGGCAAGCTACCCGTGTTGTATTTGATATATATGCCAAATACCAGTAACAATTATAGACCTCATTCGGAATGGATTGAAGCTCTTTATGTTCCTGGAGCAAGCAGATGCCTTGGGCTCTACTTTAGCATGAAACAGGACATATGGAGGTGTTACTGGGGCCCGCCGAAGCAAATCGATGATAAACGGGAAGACAGTGACAGTGATTATTTTAATCAGTTAAATATATAAGAGATGAAAGTTCTCCCCCCACATAAAATTAACTTCAACTTCTTGATTAAGGACTATCTTAGATAAATTCAACATAAGAAAAATCATCCCAAGACTTCATAGAGGGAGGAGAGCTATAGAAGGATTGAAACTATTTTTAAGGCTTATATTTCTTCAATCTCACCATCAACAGAATATTGAACAAGCTGATGAAATAACATCGGGTCTGTTATAATAGTCTTAATGGGTCTCTAAAATCCTTCCTACAAAGTTACCTTCCTAAAGCCTACCTTGCCCATTCTTCCATAAATATGGCTGTTTTGTGAACAGCATTATACTAGATGTGGGAGAGGATTCAGAGCCAATCAGAGTTGACTTCTGTTCTGTAATTAATCATTTGCCTGGTCTTTGTCCTGAGTTCTGGGAGGCGGTTTCTAAATCCTTGCACTTATCCAAGTGATAGAGATGCCTTTTGTTGTTGCTGGTGGACTCCTGAACCACACCTGAGATTAGGAAGATTAAGGATGAGGGGACAGTTTGTAATGGAAAGACAAGCACAGATTTAGAAGGTTGAGGCTTGGAGCCATGCACCAACTTCCTTTAAGGAAAGAAAACTAAGCAACCATGCCTTCATTATGAGACCCCAAAATGATGATTCCCCAAAGCTCATGTGAGCTTCCTGGTTGGCAAACACATCAGTGTACTCTAAGAATTACGGGAACCAGTGCAGCAGGACACTTGACTGGTCTGGATTTCTATATTTTATAATAAAACTGTAATCTTAAATGTAAATTGTCAAACCTGGCAGAGTGAGGTCATGGGTGTCCTTAAATGTTTGGCAGTTGGTCAGAAGTAGAGGTGACCCTGGGAGCTGGGGGTAGGTTCTGAGCCTGCAGCAAGGGCTCTTTCCCCAGGACTGTGCCCTTCTGTTGTGGAAACTACAGCAGATCAGGGCTTCTCGGCGGTACAGCAGTGGCTACCTTCATGGTAGAGGAGAGAAGACGCCAGATACTTAAGACAGGTGTGGTGCCATTCCAGGAGCACTGTGAGAAACTAGAGACAGGAGAGAGAACATGTCACTAGCGACGGGGCAGAAGGGGGCTTGCAGAGTGAAGTGGAGACTGGATCAGCAGTAACTGCACTAGTAGGCGATATTTACTGAGGGCTTCCTCTGCATTGACTTACTTTACATATAATAAATCAGATAACACCCACAGTCCTCCAAGATTGCATTGATAGTATTCTTTTTCCTTTTTTTTTTTGGTTTTGTTTGGAGGGAACTCTAACTGTCAGTGCTCAGGGGCTACTCTTGGCTCCTGTTCAGGCGGCCCTGAAGGGGACTAAAACTGGGCCTCCCACATGCATGCATGCTCTCAGCTCATTCAGCACTCTCTATATATATTCTCTCTCTGTCTCTCTGTCTCTGTCTCTCTATATATTCTCTCTGTCTCTGTCTCTGTCTCTGTCTCTCGTCTCTCTGTCTCTGTCTCTCTCTCTCCCTTATCACCCCCCCACAGCCTCCTTTCCTTGCTGAATCCATGAGGCCTCCAGAGTTGAAGCAATTTGCTTGACATCGCATAGCTAAGAATTAACAAGCTGAGGAGCCCAAACAATAGCACAGTGGGTCAGGTGCTTGCTTGCATATGGCCATCCTGGTTTGATCCCAGCCTCCCTTATGCTACCCCTCCCCCCAGCACTACTAGTAATAGAGTGCAGAACCAGGAGTAATCACTGAGCATTGCTGGGTGTGACCCACCCTCACCCCCTAAAAAAAAAAAAAATGGAAAGCTGGGATTTGAACCTAGACTGTATAAATCTGGGGCCCTTGCCTTTAACCACTACATTTTCTCCCTTTAAAGTGAGAGAAAAGAACATTCTAGGAGGCAGGAACGGCAGAAACAGATGGACAAATAGAGGCATATACACTAAGGAAACGAATGATGCCAGATAGGTAATTGGATACCATACTTCGGTATCCAAACTTAGCTCAGGAGGTAAAAGGGGGACTCAAGGTTCTTGTGCAGGAGGATTTGTCATGGGATTCTGTGGTCATTTTTAGTGACCTTCAACCAAGAGGAAAATAGTCCTGTTGCATGTGTGGTCACACAAGAGGCAGAGCCCTCAATGAAAGGAAAAACAACTGATATCAGGGTCCTCCTGACAGCTAGAGCCTACCAGGTGGCCCGCAAAGCTCACACTGGTTCCCTCCGCCAGCCCCACCTCATAGCTAACCCCAGTGGGGAACAATGGTGTAGCTTAACTCCAGGAGAGAACTCAGCATGGTAGGAATTCTCAAGATTGGGTGCCCACCAGCTTGGCAGTTGCTCCCAAACTTTCAGCAATCTGTTCATACCTAGACTAGCATTACAATCTAAGGAGAAAGAGATGGAAAGCAGGTGGAAATCCAGCTCAAAAATCCTGCCCAACAAGTCTGTCTAATTCAGCATGTTTGTTTAGGGAGATTGTAAAATGCCCAGCTGATCACGAGGCGTCCGGGATCTAGGGATGGCGGGTTCTAGCCCTAGTCCGCCACCAGCAGGGCCTCACAAGAAGCCAGAGGAACCCCCCACACCATGAGGGCTGCCATTTTCCACATCCAGACTCCCCTCTTGTCAGAACTCCACCCAGCAGAAGAGCTGATTGCAGCCCAGCTCGGCTGTGCGGTTCATCAATAAATGCTCAAGTCTTGAGGTGACTAGAAGATTATCCCACCCACATGGCAAAGCCTGGCAAGCTACCCGTGTCGTATTTGATATGCCAAATACCAGTAACAATTATAGACCACATTCCCATGACTTGATGGAATGGTTTGAGGCTCTTTTTGTTCCTGGAGCGGAACAAAATGCCCTTGGACTATCTCACATGTGACAGGACATATTGAGATGTTACTGGTGCCCGCTCAAGTAATTGATGATCTAAGGGGAAGTCAAGTGATCAAATGATCCTTAAAGCACCTCAGAGCTGTTTGGTGCCAACTCCCTGATAGGATTGCTACTAATGGGAAAAGTCCTTCCTCCAGGCTCTGTGCAGAATGAAGGGCTCTAAATTAAATATCCTATTGGGATCGTGAGTTTCCACCAGAGAAAGTGGAGGCACCGGGCCGGACATGTGCTTTTCATGGCTTTCAGGTTACATGAACACTTATGCTCACAGGTCTGAGGCTTAAGCCAGAGTGAAGTGCACACTGCCCCTCTAAATGAAGTGGTGATCAAGAGGCTGCAGAGTCATCTCACATGTACAAAATGCTGGGAAATGTGTGTTAGAAAAGTCAGAGGAAAGAAAATACAATGGGTTTTACAACGGTTTTACAAGATAGTACAATGGGTAGTAGGCCACTTGGACTTGCACATGGTTGAGCAGGGTTGGATACCCTGCATCCTGTATGGTCCACTGAGCCCTGCCAGGACTGATCCCTCAGCACAGAATCAGGAGTAAGCCTTGAGCAGAGTGGGTGTGGCCCCCCCAAACTAAAAACCAACCAAACAAATCAAAACTAGCTTCCTGTTAAACTTCATTATTAGTCATTTCACCACTGATATTTTTACCCCTCAGATTCGAATCTTACAAAGTAGAATCTAGGGGCTGGTGAAATAGTACAGTAGGTAGGGCTCTTTCCTTTTATTTGGCGACCTGGGTTCCATCTCTAGCATTCCCTCATATGTTCCTCCAAGCCCACCAGGAGTGAGTCCTGAGTGCAGATCCAGGAGTAACCCTGAGCAATGCTGGCTGTAGTCTAAGTCACCCCATCCCCACAGGTGAAATCTAGGGACTGGAGAGAGTGCTTAAAGGGCCAGAGGGCATTCTTTGCATGTAGGGGTCCCAGATTCAATCCTCAATATGCCTAATCCTCCCAAATACCACTGGGAGTGGTTCCAAGCACAGCTAAGTGTGTCCCCACCCAGGAAACTTTAAGTGGCATCTAGAACGTCAGCCCCTCAGCTCTGCTAAAGATCCTAAGTCGCCTTAGCCTCCCAGTCTCCTTTCTCATCTCTCTGTCTTGTGTCATGGGGAAGTCACAGAGCCTCCCTAGAGTACTGCTTGTCTTTAGTCCCCCAACCCCCTTCCCAGAGAAGAGAGACTCATAGGCAGAGTGCTCCAACTCTGCTGCTTGAAATGCTCCAAACATGGTGGCCCCCTGCTAGCATCGCAGCTGCTTCTCTTGTTTTGTTCCCCCCCTCATGTCTTTACCTCCTGTTCAGTCACAAGGAAGTGTCAGCTTTCCCAGAAACCTTTCTTGCTGTGAGACTTCAGAAATCTTGAGGACTTGGGAACACCAGGCCTTAGAGCCTATTCCAGCTCTTCCAAGCCTATCCCCTGGTTTTCAACGTGCTAGGGACTGATTCCTGTTCAGATTGGCCCTGGGGTTAACAGATCTGAACCTGTGCCTACTTTCCTGGCCTTTATAGTTTTCTTCCTTCTCTGCTCCAGTGAGCTTTCCCTTCTTCTTTAGCAATAAAATCATTATAGAACAGTTCTTCTGTAACTGTGCCAGTAATCCTATGAAATAACACACCTAGGCCTGCACTAACATCTCCCACCACTACCCCCACCTTCCAGACCATCGAATATCCTAATATTCACTCACTGTTTTGCTGCTCTCACTGTCTCCAGAAAAATGTCAGCTCCCCAAGATCAGGGACCTGGGCTTGCACCACTATGTCCCTACAGGCCTAGCATTCTAGAAACGACTAGATTGAATGACATAAGCAAAGATCAGGAAGGGAAAAGTAGGATAAACACCTTTTCTAATATCTTTCTATGCAAGAGTGTAAAGGATATCCACTTGAACAAAAATGTTCAAACTGTCAAAAAATTGTGGGAACCTTATTGTGGGAATTGTGGGGGAAAATTGTGGGAATCCCCAAAAGATTGTGGAACCTATCCCACAATTTAGAGAAAGGAGGGAAAGAAGGAAAGAAGGAACAAAAGGAAGAAAGGAAGGAACCCCCGACTGTGAGATACATACTGTGACTGATATTTTTTGTGGGGATCTCTCATCTCATCTTTTAAAGAAAAAAAATCTTTCAAGTATGTAAAACCTCTTATCTATCACTTATAAAAATATAGTCATATTATCATACTCAAATAAGGCTTTATTTGGAGGTGTTTATAGAGTATGCCTCCCGACGGCAAGCCTAGCAAGCTGCTCGTGTTGTATTTGATGGATGCCAAATGTCAGTAACAATTATATTAGATCATTCGTCAAGACCCTAATAGAACGGTTTGAGGCTCTTCATGTTCCTGTACCAACCCGATGCCCTTGGGCTACATTGGCATGTGATAGGGCATATTGAGATATTACTGGTGCCCGCTCAAGCAAATCGATGATTAACGGGAAGATCGTGATCGTGATTATCATACTCAAAGGGTTTATTGTACTTTTAAGTAATTTGATTATCTTTTTGATGAGGTTACCTTCACTAAAGATCATATGATTAGCATATGAATAGTCTTTTGAACAATTTCCTTTAAAACATTGACTTTAGAATGGTAAGATCCTTCCTAAAATATCACCACTATATCTCTAAAGAAATGAATGACTGACTCAGTCATTCTACTTCTTGCATCTATCACCCCAACACAAAACATTAATTAAAAAAGATACAAAACATCTATGTTCATTGCAAGGCCTAGTGTAACAGCCAGGTTATAAAAACAACCCAAATGTTCAGTAATAAATGAGTAGATAAAGAATTCATGGTCTCAATGCACAAAATGAGTGGGAGAAAGAGAGAAGAGAGACAGAGACACAAAGAAAGAGACAGTGAGGCAGAGAGAGACAGAAAGAGAGAGAGAGAGGGAGACAGAGAGAAAACTAGAGACAGAGAGATACAGAAAGAGAAAAAGAGAGACAGAGACAGAGAGAGACAGAGACAGAGACAGAGAGAGAGAGAGAAAGAGAGAGATAGAGAGAGAGAGAGAGAGAAGAAAAGTACCTGCCACAGAAGCAGGTTTTGGGGGAAGGGATGGGAGGGAAATCGGACACATTGGGGCTGGGAAATGTGTACTGGTGGAGGGATGGATGTTGGAACACCGTGTGACTGGAAACCCAATCATGATCAGCTTTGTAATGGTCTATTTCATAGTGATTTAATAAAATAAAATAAAGCATTTCCAGAAACAAACAAACAGAAAAGAACTTGTACTTTTTTTTCTTTTTGGGTCACACCTGGCAATGCTCAGGGTTTCTTCTGGCTCTTCACTCAGGAATCACTCCTGGCAGTGCTCGGGGACCATATGGGATGCCGGGATTGAACCCCGGGCCGGCATAGGTCGACCGCATGTAAGGCAACGCTTCTACTCGCTGGGCTATCGCCTCCAGCCCCAGAATTTTTACTTTATACACAGTGGAATACTATTCAAGCTATAAGAAATGATGAAACCATGCAGTTTGCAGCATGCAGTTTGATAGATGTGGAGGGCATCATGTTAAGTGAAATAAATCAGAGGAAGAAGAACAAATATCAGATGACTTTGTTCATCTGTGGTATATAGAGAGAGAAAAAAAAAGTAGACAATATCAACCAAGGCTGGCAGAAGGGCAAGGCTGGCAGAGGCGGGTGGCTGCCAGCCTTACCGTTCTGATGCCCACCCCTAGCTAGGGACCTGGCGCCTGGAGGAAGAAACCTGAAGAAAGAGATGGTGGAAGGTGCCAGGGCCTGGAGGATCATATGGAATGCTGGGTGTCAACTTGGCTGCATGCAAGACATGGGGCAGAACTGCTACTGGCTCTCCCTGTGCCCAGCTGCTCACGAGGCACCTAGGGAAGGATGGCGGGTTCTAACCCTGGCCCGCCACCCCAGCAGAGCCTTGCAAGAAGCCAGAGGAACTCCCCATACCATGAGGGTTGCCATTTTCACATCCAGACTCCCCTCGTCAGAACTCCACCCAGCAGAAGAGCTGATCATGTGGCCGCGTGGTTCATCAATAAATGATCGAAATTAGAGACAGGACATATGGAGATGTTACTGGGGCCCGCTCAAGCAAATCGATGACGAACGGGAAGACAGAGGTGACTACAAGATTATCCCACCCGCATGGCAGAGCCTGGCAAGCTACCCGTAGTATTTGATATGCCAAATACCAGTAACAATTAAAGACCTCATTCCCATGACCTGATGGAATGGTTTGAGGCTCTTTATGTTCCTGAGTGAGCAGATGCCCTTGGGCTACATTAGCATGTGACAGGACATATGGAGATGCCACTGGTGCCCACTGGAGCAAATCGATGATCAATGGGAAGACAAGTGACAAATGATCAACCAATAACAAACCCTTGACTTTGGATTTACAAACATTAACAAACAGTGTGGGGGAGCAGATGGGGAAAGAAGATCCCTACACTAAAGATGATGTAGGGCACTGGGGGCATTCAAGGGTACACTGGTGTTGGTGGGGGGGGAAACACAGTAACTGTACACTGATACTCAAAACTTTAACACTATTCTAATAACATAGAATACTAAATCATAAAATATGTTTCCTTAAAAACAAAATTAGCAGGCTCAGAAAATGCCTTGCATATGGGAACTTCTGGGTTTGAGCTTCCCTCACTTTAATTCCCCAGCACAGGGTGACTCCCCAGAGTACAAGCCAGGAGTAGCTCCCAGTACCACATGGGGAAAGAAAAGGAAGGAAGGAAGGAAGGAAGGAAGGAAGGAAGGAAGGAAGGAAGGAAGGAAGGAAGGAAGGAAGGAAGGAAGGAAGGAAGGAAGGAAGGAAGGAAGGAAGGAAGGAAGGAAGGAAGGGAAGGAAGGAAGGAAGGAAGGAAGGAAGGAAGGAAGGAAGGAAGGAAGGAAGGAAGGAAGGAAGGAAGGAAGGAAGGAAGGAAGGAAGGAAGGTGGGCTGGTGTGGATAGTACAGCGGATAGGGCATTTGCCTTGCATGTGGCTGACCAAGGTTTGATCCCCCATTGTCCCATATGGTCCCCCAAGCACCACTAGGAGTAATTCCTGAGCAAAGCCAGGAGTAACCCCTGAGCATTGCTGGGTGTGACCCCAAAAGCAAAAAAATAATAAAATAAAAAAAGCAAAGCAAGCAAGCAAGAGGAAGGAAGGAAGGAAGGAAGGAAGGAAGGAAGGAAGGAAGGAAGGAAGGAAGGAAGGAAGGAAGGAAGGAAGGAAGGAAGAAAGGAAGGAAGGAAGGAAGGAAGGAAGGAAGGAAGGAAGGAAGGAAAGAGGAAGAAAAGGGAAAGAAGAAAAGAAGGCAGGAAGGGAAAGAAAGGCTGAAAGGGGAAGGAAGGCAGCAAGGAAAGAGAAGGAAGGAAGAAGAGAAGGATGAAAGGAAAGAGAGAAGGAAGGAAGGAGTGAAGAAAGGGTGAACCCCATTTAATCTTCCAGAGTGATTCACCCTCTAATTTTATTTCTCTAAGTATTGTCAATGTCATGGTAGAGTGTTTGATTTACTCAGGATCAAGGAATCTCTCGTTAAATTAAAAGCTGATGAGTGTATTATGAATGCAGCTCAGTTCAAATTTACTAATGTATACAGCAGGGATAACTCTGCTCTGGATTCAATTTCCGCTAATTAAATGGAGTTGCACTATTGGGGTGGTACTGATCCTCAGGCTTATGTCTACCGCTGATGGGATTTTGATTGCAAGATGCAATGATCCAACTAGCAGAGGAAAACCTTTGCTTGATGCAGAACACCAGATGCCAGCATCCTGCTCTTTCCACCCAGCACGGCTGGGTTTCTCGGGAACCTTGAGTTGCTTTCTCCTTTATGCTTCACTGACGCTTGCACACAAATCTCTCTTTTTTTCCTTTTGGGTCACACCCGGCAATGCTCAGGGGGTTTCTCCTGGCTCTGCACTCAGGAATAACTCCCAGCGGTGCTCGGGGGACCATATGGGATGCTGGGGGATCGAACCCGCGGCACAGGCCGCAAGGCAATGCCCTACCCGCTGGGCTATCGCCCAGCCCCAAATCTCTCTTTATACCTACCACAGAGATTTGCAACAAGAACTATTGGTTGTCCATATGGCACCATGGTGTTAGTAGAAAACATCCTTTGGGAAAAGGCAGAGAAGGATTAGCTGATAACTATGTGTGTGTACACATATATAATATGTACATATATACACATATATGTGTATAATTTTTAAATAAAATTTAAGGATAGAATGAGGGGAGGAAGGATACCCAATTTTTTTCAGTCCACACCATCATCACAACAAGAGAACTTTGTCAATAACAAAACGTTTTACTACTTTGTTCCATTGTGAGACATAGCTTATTAACAATAGTGACCATTTCCTGTAATGGCCAAATCACTTTCAATGGAAGCTGGTCCTCAGTTCCTGTGTGGAAAGCTTTTTACAGAGACAAGACACTTGATTTTCAACGGCAGGCTTTGAGGGTTGTCAGCCATTTATCCATCTTGCTTTCTGAGAAATGCTCTCATCTCCTGAGTTTTCAATGCGAACAAGAGGGAAAGGGCTTTCTTCTTGGGCCTGGGACCACTCTAAAAAATAGAGTGGTTATTTGATGATTTCTCTGCGCTCCACAGGCTAGCTGGGAGGAGCAAGTCTAGCTGGAGGGAAGAGGGAAGGAACTGAGGTCTCAGAGGCAACTGGCCCTGGAGTTCCAACAATAAATATCGGTGGACACAGAGGGCCAGAGATGGCTCATTTTCTGAGCCTGCTAATTTTGTTTTTAAGGAAAACTCTGCTTCTTTCCCTGGTAGCACCTCTGGGGGGTGGAGTGGACAATAAGCAGAGTAGCCTACTTTGGAGGTCCGTGGCCACCCCTGATGGAATACTCATGCTTTTACACTCCCATTTCTCAACCACACTCTAAACCCTTTTGAGCTGTGCTGGTCTGGGAGCTAGTATGGCTAGGAGGGCCTGTCTCAGGGATTCAGGATTTAGTCTTGGAGAGAATCCATTTCAGTGTTTTCAAACTTCATCTCATAATAAGAAAAACACTCCACATTGTGGCCCTGTATATGCATTACTATACTAACATAGATTTAACTAAAATTACCCCCGAATTGGTAAAGCAATAGTCTACTAACATGCTGCGCTAATATTTGCTATTCTATTGTCTCTCTTTTTTAAAAAATTCTAATTACAACAGAGAAAAACGAGCCTGTGGTTTAGGAATAGGCCATGGCCTACAGTTTGAGAATCACTACAGTTTGAGAATCTACTTTAATCTTATGCTCTGGTCTGAAATGGAAGTCAAGATAGGTTCAGTCATCTGGACTAGGTTATACAGCTACTGCCTAGTGACAGAGCCCAGACTAAAGTCCATAACTTCCCAGATGAAAGTAAGGAAGTTCTCTAATTTAGCTATTCATTAAGATTTAATGGATATTAAATATTCTTGCAAGACATGAAGTAAATATCATGCTGGTTTTGCAAATGGGGTATATGATTACAAAATAAGATTTGTTCATTTGTTTTGTTTTGGGACCACATACAATGGTGCTCGAATGGATCACTCCTGGTGCTCAGGGGACTGTATGTGGTGCCAAGAAATGAAGGGGTCTGCCACATACTAGGTAAAACCCTTAGTCCATGCGCTATTTGAGTCACAAATGAGTGTGTTCTATGACTTATTTTACACCACTATTTATTTTATTGAATTTAAAAAATTATATTAAAACTGAGATTGCAGTTACAAAGCTGTTCAATGTCAGGTTTCAGTCATACAATGTTCCAACACCCATCCCTCCATCAGTGTACATTTACCACCATCAGTGTCCCTACTTCCCTCCCACCCCCCAACCCCCAAGCATGGCAGGCACTTTCCTTTTTCCTTCTCTCTCTCTCTCTCTCTCTCTCTCTCTCTCTCTCTCTCTCTCTCTCTCTCTCTCTCTCTCTCTCTCTCCCTTCCTCCCTTTTTGGGCATATGGTCTGCTATACAGATACTGCTAAGTTACTATGTTTGTTCCTTTACCTACTTTCAGCATACAGTTCTTATGTGGATGATCATTTCCAACTATTTAAGCCATTATTATTGAATACAAGAATTTACAGTTATACTTTTCATGCATACATCGTTCCAGTACTACAGTCATTACCAGAGAACCCAGTTCTCTCCATCAATGTCCCAAGGACCCCTCCCCAAGTCCCTCTGTCAGGTAAGCTCAGTTCTAAGGAAAAATTACTGTGACCATTTGATGTTCCCTTACTTATGTTTCTTTTTTTTTTTTGGGGTGGGTCGCCGGCCGCTAAACCCCCCAATTTATCCCACACATGGGAGAGATGTGTGTGTGTGGTCTGTGTGTGTGTGTGTGTGTGTGTGTGTGTGTGTGTAGATGGTGACTCCTATACACAGATAGATGAATAGGGCTAAACTCCTGAAATCCCACAAAATTATAAATCAGTAAGTTGATAAAGTAAAATTTTTCAAAACTCTCTTTTTTGCAGGTATATAAATGTTAAAACTAGTATCATTAATAATCCTATGCTAATGAATTTTTTAAATTGACATAAAATAGATAAAGCGTACAAATGTAAATTTTAAGAGTAAAGAGAATTAAGAAAAGTTTAAGGGAAAAATCTGAATAGGTCTATAAAAGGAGAAAAGTTTATATTATCCTGAAACAGGGAATATTTGCTTTATGTTGTATTATTGATACCTCTTAAGTATTTGCACCAAAACATAAAAGATTGTAATAAAAACCTCAATGGGTGTTTAAAAAAATAAAAAACCTGATCAGACATAACATTCAATATAAATGAAAGGTAATTCATTATTGTAAATTGGTAAGCTCTCTTAGCAAGTAAGCAACACTCCTTTTAATCTAGTAGAGGGCAACAAATAAGTTGCCAGGAATAATACCATTCTCAATGCTAAGTGCTGAGCAGTTTGTCTTGTCTTTTAAATAAGCTTCTTTAGTGCTTCTTGCAAAACTGGTTTCAAGGCTATGAATTCCCTAAACTGTTGTCTGTCCCTGAAACTCTGTATTGTTCCTTCAAATCTGAATGATAATCTAGCTGGATAGAGTATTGTTAGGGGAGGTGTTCATTTCTTTGAGTTTTTCTACTATATCCCTCCATTCTTTTCTGGCTCATTGAGTGTCATTTGATAGATCTGTCATAAATCTTACATACTTTCTTTTTATGTATGTTCCTTATTTGATCTTGTAACTTTCAATATTGTCTTTGGCTTTTGTCATTCTGAATATAATGCATCTATGTCTGCTGGGACCCTTCAGGCCTCTTGGATCCCAGTGCCTGTACTCCTCAACCCTGGGAAAATCTTTAAATCTCCTCCCCCACACCTCTCTTTCTTGGGCTGGTTCGGAGGAAGTCATACTGGGTGCTCAGGGGTCACTCCTGGAAGGCTCAGGGGCTCCACTGATTCTTATATTGTTCCTCTTTAATTCATTCCCCTTGTTCTCAGAAAAAGTGCTGCTCATTTCTTTCTAGACTTGTTCCCATCTTCTGTTGTTTTCTAGAGACCTCCCTTCACCTCATTTCAGAGCTCTTTGATATTTTTTCTCAGCTGCTATTTTTCTGCTTTTCAGACCTTCTATTGAGTTTGTTTAAAAAAATACATACATATATATATGTACATATATATATTTATATATAAAACTACAAGCATCATTTATGTCATTTCTAATTGTAATTTTCTCATTTTGGCTTTCATTTTTTCTCGTGCTTTGCTGATAACCTGTGCCACGGTATCACTGAGCTCATTAAAAAATTGGTTTCAATAAGGTGTCTGAGGATTTGCGGAGCTGGTAGGTGCTGGTTGAGCCTTCTATGTTTTTTTTTTTTTTGGCTCATGGAACTCTGTGGACTTCTAAGAGTCTTCCCCACTGGGTTTTCTGTGCCTCTACTGTGCCAAGGGTGAACCTCTGTAATTACCCTCTCTGGGAGTCTGAGGGATTAGGCTGGGAGTTGCTCTTTTCCTTCCCCACCTTTTCACCCAGTGGCAGGAAATATAACTGAAAGGGAGGGTGACTGGTGATGGGGCTGGAGTGATAGTACAGTGGGTAGGGTGCTCACCTTGCACGTGGCTGACTAGTGTTGGATCCTCATCATCCCATAGCTGGTCACACCACCAGCTGCGACTCAAAAACAAACAAAATATTTTTTAATTAAAAAAGGAAAAAAAAGGGTTTGGGAGCAAGCAGCAGCCAGGTGATGGGGAAGCTGGGCCCCTGATATGGTCAGGGTCAGGCAGTGGAGGTGCCACAGACTTTTTTTTAATGGTGGAAAATTAAAGTCACTCAAAGAAGAACTAAATAAACCATCATCTTCCAAATCTTTAGGCTGTCTTCCGTACATGTGTATGGTGTGCATAAATGCAGACATCTATCTATATATGTGTATGTATATGTATATATATAAGTATGTTTGCTTCATAAACATTTTAAATTACAGGTGCAGCTTGACTCCAACTTGCTGGCTCATAGAAACTTCCCTTCCCTGACATCTCTCTAATGCAATAGAAAAAAAACCTGAACAACCAGTCCTTCCAAAAATCTCCAGTGAAGCCTGCATGGTCAAAGAAGTTTCGGGGGAGGGTGGGCAACTTTTGATCCAAGAGGTCCTTTCAGTTACACCTCCAGAGGTTCTACTGAGTAAAAGGCTAGGATACATGAGAGTCAGAAAGAAACACTCCTGAAGCAAGACTGAGTGCAAGACACCCTGCTGAGCAGCCTGGAACTCTCCACTCAGCCTGCCTAGACCCAGTGTTGTGTGCGTAGACCCTGTGTCGTGGAACTGCCGTGGTCTCTGACCTTATTACCTCTCTACCATAGCATTTCCATTAGAACATGGTGGTCTTTTCAAATAAAGCACTCCATTAAACAATCAACATACTTTCCTCTGATAAAGGCATGTGTGCCTTCCTGTTCCACCTATTTTTATCCTGTAGAAAAAAAACAAAGTTTGCTCCAGCCAAAGCAAATACTCACCAGCAGCAAAGCCAGTCTCTAACCTGCCAGTGAGACGGAACTGAAGATGCGGCAGACCTGGTTTGGCCTGTGGGCTTTTTATTATTTTTTCATTGATATGGTACCTGTTCACGGGTTCATGTGTCAGCTGACAAAAGCAGCTGTGACCTTTTCTAACAATTGGCCTCTGTCTTTCCACTGGTTTTCTTCACTTGACTGGGACCCAGAAAAAAAAATCACCTTTAAGGGCACCTCTCAACCTTTTCCCGTGAAATGGCACCAGAACAGAAAATGAACAGGACAGAAGGAAACAGGCATCGGTGAATACGCTGAGGCACAGACAGGCTTTTCGTTTGTGAATGTGAAAATGTCATATCCATTTCTGCGCATGTTCCAGCTGGAGACAGAAAGGGCTCTGCTTGGGGGGGACAAAAAGGGGGAGACAGGGTGGGGGGGTGTGCGTTGGGGAGAGGACACATATGGCCCACATGTGCAGCAGCACTGAAAATTAGGTATGAAAGTTACATACGCAAAATGACCACAGGAATTCCCGCTGTGATCCTTATGAAATTGCCTTGGAGTGTGAGTATCTGACTCACTCTCCAAGTTATGCAATTCCTTTCCTATAACCCTTTGGCAGTGCTCTCTCTACCCCCCCCCACTTTGCTCTTCCTCCCCTTGGCAGAGTTCCATAAATGTCATGCCTGTCCCAAGCCCTAACGCTAGGGCAACTATGTAAGAAGGGACGCCTTTCTCAGAGCATCGGAAGAATAAGCCGATGCTCTGAGAAAGCCAAAGATTTGATCTGGATCTTGAGAAATTGATTTTGAAAATATTGTGTATTTCTGTCTTTTCTATAGACAGACATCTTTAATAGTGCCTGACTCCGTTTGCTTTGGCAGACACGTGTGTGATGCTTGCTATGGGCAAACTTCCATATCCGTTCTTATGGCAAACATGTCAAAATGTAATCTGTCCTGGTGTCTTTGAGAAGATCAACAACTCCAAGTCATCACTTCCTTCATGATATTGCTTTGCTTCTTGTTGAAGACTAACACAGAAATTTTCATGAGTTGTAGAATAGCCATTCTAGGATAAAGAGAGAAAACCAAATCTTATAGCTGAGTAGAAGGACGGTATATGTCATGTTCGTCTCCTCTTTGACACAAGAAAACGTAACTTAGAATTGTTTTTTTAATTTTTATTTTAAAATTACAAAGATATACAATTAAGTAACTTAGAATTGTTACCAGTGTATCCTTTCCTAAGAAAAACCACCGGAGACTCAAACAGGAGGTTCTGTAATAGGACTTCCAAATCAGATACTAACAATTCAGTACATTAAAAGAATTTTTAAAAATACCATTTCCAATTAGGTACATTTGAAAAAATTATATTGCCTTTTTTCAACTTTTCGGCACCAGTTCTCCCACCACTAGGTGCAGTGAAGAACTTGTGTCTATACCATGAACAATTGCCTCCTTGAAGGTCAGTCCTAGAAAATGAAACCAGCAGAAAGAGTACAACAGTCTCTGATTTTTGAGTCCACCATTCCCCCAACAGTAGGCTTGGAGTTGTTAGTCCAGCAAGTGTTTGACAATTTCCAAATGGATTATGTCCTCAAATTTTCCTTGTATATTTGGACTATATAGTGTCAAGTACAGTGTACACATGTACAGTCCATGTGTGCAGTACAAAAACAATAGGCACCTATTTTATTTCTATTTCACTGATAATGTTTGGTGAAAATAAGATTTTAAATGTAAAGAATAGAAGGAAGGAAGGAAGGAAGGAAGGAAGGAAGGAAGGAAGGAAGGAAGGAAGGAAGGAAGGAAGGAAGGAAGGAAGGAAGGAAGGAAGGAAGGAAGGAAGGAAGGAAGGAAGGAAGGAAGGAAGGAAGGAAGGAAGGAAGGAAGGAAGGAAGGAAAGAAGGATGGATGACTCAGCTTTGGAGTAAAGAGGAAACAGAAACACTTTAAGTAATCTGGTTTCTCAGGAAACAAGAAAGTTAAGCCACTGCTATGAAGTGGTGAGTCCATGAAGAAAGAATAGCAGAAAGTGACAACACCCAAGAGTGGCAGGTCAAAAGGAAGAGGAGTGGCTCTCAAAGCCGATATTCCAGATCACCCTGTGCGTGCAGGAACCTCAGTGGGTCAGTTTAGGGGTGCTGGAGCCCCAAAGCAGCCAGGGAAGCCTGTGAGGGAAGCCTGGTTGCAGGAAGGTCAGCGATAACACTGGGCTTCTTCCTTTCTCCCACCACCCAAATGCCCTGCATTCTCCTGCCAAGCACAGTCAAAATCCAGATTATGCAGCTGGGGATGCAGCCTCCTGAACACTGAGTAGCGCAGAGAACCGCAAAGGGAGAGAAAAGTCCACTCTCCAACCTCACCAAGTTCAACAGGACAAGGTTACTATTTAGACCTGAGAGCAAGACTAAAAACAATCTGCATGAAAAGTCAACAGCCAGGAGCAAGCTCTAAGCACCACTGGGTGTGGTACAAAGAAAAGGGGGGAAGCCAACAACAACAACAACAACAACAACAAATCACAAATTCGGCCTGGGAAAGAGGCTACCAGGTAAACAGGAGCCTGGAATCAGCTAGTGCTGGCTTGGAAGAGCCGGGTGAGACCAAGGCTTCTGGCCAGAGCAGAGCACTGTCTGCAGAGACAAACAGGTATTTAACTGGGTCAAGCATTGTTCCCAAAAAGTAAGATCAACTGGAGGAAAGGCACTGGCCCCTTGGTGGGAGACAGAGACTGGGAGGACTGGTCAGGGACACAGCAGTGGGGAGGGGGAAGAAGCCACACTTAGGACTTTTTTTTTAAGACTATAGAAGTGACTTTTAAACACTTTATTATTTATTTATTTTGCTTTTTTGGGTCACACCCGCGACTCTCAGGGGTTACTCCTGGCTTTTTACTCAGGAATTAGTCCTGGTGGTGCTTGGGGACCATATGAGATGCTGGAGTTTGAACCTGGATTGCCAGTGTGCAAGGCTAAGGCGCTATCCGCTGTGCTATGGCTCCGGCCCCACTTAGGGTCTTTTGTGAGTAGATGTACTCACCTTATCAAGTCTCACAATCAATAGACAAAAACAGGTTCGCAGGGAGCCACATCTTCTCAAAGGATCTGGTTTGGAGAAGGAGAGTAGAGGATGTAGAAATGAACCGGGTGACCAGAACGTGCACAAGCGACCAACAAGCCAGTCTTCCCTGCAGCCTACCAGCTCCTTAGGGGCGACCCGCACCTCACTCCTCTGAGCCATCCCAGGGCAGCCTGTGGCATGGCTATCCTGTCAGGGGGTGCTCATGGCGCCATCGATAAATGATGGGCAGCCCAGGGGAAGCTCCTGAAGTGGGCAGAACAGGAGCAGCCCAGGCAGAGGACACGAGGCAGATGTTTGGGGAGAGCTGGGCGGGGTGGTGGCCGCTGGGAACCCCGGGCCGCCAGACCAGTGTGGGCAGCTGCCGGCAGAAAATGAGATGGTTCTTTCTGAACAAATATGCAGAGACAAAAATAGCACCGGTCGAGGCAAATGACCACAATTGTTGAACAGAGCAGGGGACCAGACAGTGCGTCCTCCCTCTGTCAGAGAGGAGCAGCCTGGATCATGGGCTGAAGGCTTTGATAACACTGTTCCGAGGGGGGAGGGGGTGCCGCAATGTCATTTGCCAGGGAAAGGTCCTCCCCCCACTGGTTTCGAAAAGGCATCAGGGAATGAGCAATGTGGGACGTTTCCAGCGGTGTAGGTGTATGTGGGTCTTTCCTGTAGAAAGCTTGTGGGTGGTTCCCTTCCTGCAGCGCTGCCGGCTACCCTTGTAGAGGGGCTTTCCCCAGGGAAACAGGTGTGTGGGCCTCTCTCAAACCTCTCTCAACAAATCCAGAGGCACCAGTGCCATTTTTGAGGCTTCTGAGAAGCAAAACCACACCCTTCTGGGGTTCCCTCAAATTCCCTTTCCCAGAGACAAAAAGCTTGCCAGCATCTGCCCTGATGCAAACTCCAATGAATATGGAGTGAAACGGTTTCATTAGCGCTATGACAACTATTCTCTAAATTCAACAGTGAAAGATACATTTACTTTAATTGGGGGTGAGGGAAGGGGGCTCCCGGTGGTTCTCAGAGGCAACTTGTGTGGCTCTGTGGTTAGGGGTTGCTCCTTAAAGTGACGTAGGAGCCACACGCTACTGGGGATCAAATCAAGACCTGTGCTCAGCTAATGAAAGATGGATTTCTCTACCAGACCAAAGAAGTTATAGTCACAATACTATCACCTCCAACTGAGAGGTACTGAATGCAAACTAAAGGTTTAGGAACGGGGGCAGAGCGATAGCACAGCGGGTAGGGCGTTTGCCTTGCACACGGTCGACCCAGGTTCCATCTCTGGCATCCCATATGGTCCCCAAGCAACGCCAGGAGTAATTCCTGAGTGCAGAGCCAGGAGTAACCCCCTGAGTATTGCCAAGTGTGACCCAAAAAAGCAAATAAATAAATAAATAAATAAATAAATAAAAAAAGTTTTAGGAACTGTGCTGTTACTGAACAGTGGAAGATAATCCCCCCACATCTTTCAGCAATTAATGGTCTACACTTAAGCCCCTGCAGTGAGATGTGATTGATGGAAGCTTCTTATTTTTATTTGTTTATTCTCCACCTTTCCCTATAAAGGATTTAAGATGATTTAAAATGTAGAATAAAAACATCAAAGATGAGATTTAAGAACCAGAAAGATAGTACAGTCACCTCTGATTCAATCCCCAGCATGCAGCCAACTTCAGTTGTATCTTCAGCACCCTGTATGGTCCCACAGATGCCCCAAGTAAGCCCTAAGTATCTCTAGTTTGGCCTCCAAAACAATTGTTTAATTAATTATTATTATTTGCTTTTTGGGTTACACCCAGCAATGCTCCTGGCTCTGCACTCAAGAATCACTCCTGGTGGTGCTCAGGGGACCATATGGGATGCCATGGATTCAAACCAGGTTGGCCGCTTGGAAGGCAAACACACTACCTGCTATACTATCACTCTGGCCCCTGTTTAATTAATTAATTAAAAAATTGTGGGGCTGTTATAATAAAATCTCTCTTAGCTTCCAAGATCAGAGGAATTTGTGTGCCTTCTGGTAGCTTGGCCAGAAGTATTGGGCTTCAGCTAGACTAGTGAATGAATGAGGGATATTGCCATAAATCCAAAGCACAAATTCACAAAACTGAAAACATGAGACCTAAGGAGCAATCACTGAAATTTTGTAATGTGCCTGTCCAATTGACAGGTGTGGGTGAAGTGTGGTTTGGGGGGGGGAGGGAATCTGGGCACACTGGTAGGGGAAAGTTGACATTTTTGGAGGGATTGGTGTTGAATTATTGTATGTCTAAAATGCAACTATCAGTAACTTTTTTAAATCATGGCTGCTTAATAAAAAAATTTAAAAGCTATCTTGACTTTTAATGGAATAATTCCAATATTCCCATTCTCTCTATGTGTGTGTCTGTCCAAATCTCCCTTTATCGAGGAAATAAGTTCATTGGATAAGGCACACACAGACTCATCCATTTTAGTATGACCTCATCATAACTAGCTCCATCTGCTATGATCCCGCTTTCTGGGTAACATCTCATTCTGAGGTGCTGGTGGGTAGGACTTCATCAGAAGAGTGAAAGATACCATTCAACTCCTAACTAAAAGTGAACAAGAAAAAAGCATGACAAGTTCCCAGCAAAATATACATGCGTATCTTCCCACACTCCTAAAGCCTCACTAAAGTAGCACAGAAGTAATTTATTCATCCACACCTAGAAAGCCACACCAGGGAAGCCAGTATGGGCAGGAAAGATGAAACCTGAATAGAGGAAAGAGATGGATTAGAGGACGTGGTAGAAAAGCAGAAACATAACAACCAGGAGCAATAAAATGTGAGGTATTTTCTCATTCCCCAGAGGCTCTGCATTGAGAGACCAATAGCCATTTAATTCCCTGAGGAGGCAAGAAACTTGCCCTAGATATTGGTTGAACCATCTGCATTCAGATACACTTCCCCACAAAACAGATGACAATATCCTCCTAAGTAGCCTCCCAAAATATCAGGGAGTCTTTCATTTTTTTTCCTTGAGAGACTTCATGGAAAAGCCCATCCCAGAGGACACCAGGCTTAGAGGAGATCTGGGCTTAGCAGCTAGATCCAGCTCTAAAATCATGGATACTAGTGAAAGTCTGCACATCACCTACAGCTTCTCCTCTACCTAGATCTTAAACTCTGGTAGCCTGAATACAAAGTCAGGGTCATGGAAGATCTGATGCTGAAGATCCACACAACCCCAGGTGATCTTGTGACAACAATGTTTAAGTTTCCCCAACAAAAACTTAGCTTCCCCAATGATTACTCTATAGTGATTCCTTTGACTCAATAATTCTTGCACCCCCTATAGAATTACTTCAAGCAAGTATATAACATCTTGCTATTAAAATATGAAATGACAGCTAGAACTAGGAAAAAAAGCCTCAAAAAGTAAGACATAATCAGAATAAACAAGGGGATCAGAATGAAAGAGAGAGAATGGAATCAACCAAATAACAAGTCTTAAAATTCAGTCCTTGTTGCAGGACCCCTCTAAGAGCCTCTGCATCTGCTCTGAACTGCCACCTGCAAATCACTTCGTAGATAAGGGGGTAGTCTAAATGTGGCAGTTTATCTGACCATGTATTCTGTACTAGCTGGTATAAATATTCTCTCATGCTACCACAATCATCGTGGGACTAGCTAGATCTTACTAGCATATTTGCCTGCCCACGTTGGATCCCTAAGTAATTAGACCAGAGAGAAATGCTGTTTGCCTCCAAGCAAGCAAGCATGGCTCCCTGATAACTCAAAGGCAACTAAAATACAAAACTACCGTGAAGTAGACGAGACTTGTGAAAGCTTGGAGAAATATTTAACTGGCATTAGTATTAGTTTTTGGTACAGAGACATGCCATCTCGGAAACCCCCTTCTCTACCCTATAAAGGCTTTTCCAGGCAGATCTTGGCTTAAGACATTAGCATATAAAAAGGCATTAGGTGAGGTGCTGGGAGAAATTACCTGAGGGCATTTGACACTCCCTGCCAGGGGAAGTTACATTTAGCTTACAGCTCCTCCCAGCTCTGCTAGGAGACTTTGAATTAGCTCTGGGTTCTTGTAAACAGCCAGATGGTCTTCTGAAGTTGCTACATTTCTATAGAGCTATTTTCCTGTTTTCATCTCTAGATAGCCCAGCCCATTCTGGGCTGGGCTGGGGAGTTTGGACGGATTTCTAGCTATAAAATAAGCTGCAAGAAGAAAGAAGCTCTCTCTTTTCCCCCTTTTTGACATTTTGGTTTCCCTTGGCATTTTGCTTCTCCGTCCTCTCCATTCTCTGTTGGGCCTAAACACGTGGTGGCAGCCATCTTGGCCTACACCTGGCTCGGGCCTAGCTGGGAACCCAGAGTCCAGAGGTTTTCCCTGCTCTTGGATTGTATATTGGAACCTGTGATAGTAAAGTCCTTTTAAAACTGCATCAGATTCCTGAGTGTTCATCCATTCCCGCCGGCCCGGAGGTGGAAGGGAACTCGCTTCCCAGCACTGTTGGGGACCCCGGCGGCATCCCTGACAAGTCCTTACAAAGCAAATGGAAGCAAAGATCATATGAAACTGAAAAGCTTCTGCACCTCAAAAGAAATGGTGACCAAGATACAAAAGATAGCCCAGGGAGTAGAAAAGAATATTCACCCAATGCTTATCTGATAAGGGGTTAATATTCATGATATATGAGGCACAGGTAGAATTTTACAAGAAAAAACAGCCAACTCCATCAAAAACTGGGGAGAAAAAATGAAGAGAAACTTCCAAAAAGAAGAAATGACCAAAAGGCATATGGAAAAGTGCTCTTCATCATTAACCATCAGGGAGATGAAAATCAAAACAGCAATGAGATACCATCTCACACCACAGAGACTGGCACACATCCAAAGAGCAAGAACAACCAGTACTGGCGTGGATGTGGGAAGAAAGGGACTCTCATTCATTGTTGGTGGGAATGCCAACTGGTCCAGCCCTTTTGGAAAACAATATGGATATTCCTCCAAAATCTTGATATTGAGTTCCCATTTGACCCAGCAATACCACTCCTGGTAATATATCCTAGAGACCCAAAAACACACAGCAGAAACTATCTGCACTTATATATTCATCGCAGCACTATTACCAACAGCCAGAATCTGGAAATAACCTGAATGCCCAAGAACAGAAGACTGGAATAAGAAACTATGGTACATCTACACAATGATATACTATGTAGCTTTCAGAAAAAAAACTAAGTCATGAAATTTACATGCAAATGGATGGACATGGAGATTATCATGATGAGTGAAATTAGAAGGAAAAGGACAGATATAGAATGACTGATTTCATTAATGGGATATAAATATATACCAGTGTTCTACTAATTGTGGGAAAATGGTAACACCAGACTAGAACTGAGCATTGAATGTACACAAAGGGATTTACATGATAATCCCTAAATGTCTGTAGGGCAAACCACAATGTGTAAGAGAAGGGAGAGAGAGGGAGAGAGAGACAGAGAGAGATAGAGACAGAGAGAGACAGAGAGAAAAAGAAAGGGAAAAGTGCCTGCTATAGAGGCAGGCTGGGGGAGGGAAGGAATTTGGGGACATTAGTAGTGGGAATAGGGCACTATAGGGTACTGGTGGAGGGATGGTTGCTCAAACACTGTATGACTGAAACCCAATCATGAACATCTTTGTAATTGTATATCTCAAGGTGGTATAATAAAATTTTTTTCTTTAAAACTTCAGTCTTTAAAACCCTTGGAGAGATAAGGAGGAATAGAATTTAATTAAAAAGAACAGTTGAAGAATATAAGAAAGGCTTCTCAGCAATTGAAAATATAACAACTATGATCCACTACTGGCACCTTGTACGATCATTTACTAGCCCTGCTTCAGACAGTCATAAATAAATCTTGAAAGAGATCAACCAGTGCCAAAACTTGGACACTTGCTCATAACTGAAATAACCGGGGCACCTGGAGGGGGACAGGCCCTGAGCTGGTCTGCCCAAACAGACTAGGCAGCTGCTCACTCCCACACCACAAAATCACCACCGTGCCTCTGGATAGACTCCACTGTCTCAGGACCAAGCTTTGCCCAGAAACCAACCTGCTGAAAACTCAGTTATGCAGATCTTAGAGACTGAAATCTCCAGATTTTCACAGAGTTGGGGTGGGATAGCTCCCCCCCCCTCCCTGTACTTCTGACAGCCTTGGAAATTATGTCAACATCCCCAAACCACATCCCATTTAAAAAATTTAACTCTAGTAGGACCACCCAGTTAAAAATTTTGGACTTTCTGGAGCATGCAGCTGCAAGGCAGCCACTCAACATCTCCAAACTCTACAACATTGATAATCCAGTAGTAGCACTCCAGATTGAATGGAATGCAACATAGAAGGCAACTCAACTAACCAAACAGTAACACAAAAGGTTTAAACTGTAACATCTTAGTAATCTCTCATATAGGGAGTTAATGTCCCTATGGTGAGATACATGCAATTTACGCTAATTTTCTTCTAAGGGAAAATTTTAGTCATTCAGTTAGCAATTTATTGCTAATAAACAATATAATGTAAATTATTGTGTGCCTGATATGGGAGCAGACTTGGTGGGTGTTTGGGAAAATAGGAAACAATGGTGGAGGAAAGGTGATAATGGTGGTAGGATTGGTGTTGGGATATTGAATGCCTATAACAAATCATCATGAACAATTTTTCAAATCACAGTGTTTATATAAAGTGTAGGAGAAAATATTATGTAAGTAGTCCTTAGTTATTTCATGCAAACTCCAAACTATATTAGCACAAAATTTCTTTAGAAGTTTTATTAAAGATAGGTAAGGCATGGCTATTAGCATAATATGAGGTCCAAATATAAAATAAAATTTAATGCAATATAATTTAGAATCTATAGTTGAGAATTTATTTATGTAAATGAGAATAAGCATTTTTCTATATTGTATTAAAGGATTTTATTTTCAATCTCGAAAGAGACCAATAAGTGTTAGAAATGCTCCTGGTCCTTCAGCTCCAAGCTGAACACAAGGACCAGCCAGAGGGGAATGGGTTTGGGGAAAGCCCTCCCCAACAGTGGCTGGACGCCACTACTCGGATGAGTCCCACCCATGAGCGAATCCATTGAAAACCCAGGTATGTGGGTTTCTATGACTGAATTCTTCAAGATTTTTCAGAGTCAGTGATGGGTCCCCTCCCACTCCCCCATCTCCCTAATCGTCAGAAGACCTGGTGGTCACACCCATGAAAACTGCCTCAGCCCCAAAGTAATCTCATCTACTGGCCATGATCCAGAGACTCATATATAAATCTTGAAAGAGACCAAAAGTGGTTGAGATACTCCCGTCCTCCCCGTATAGGCTGAACACAGGGGCCCTCAGGAGGGGGACGGGTTTGGGGAAGGCACGTCCCAACAGAACACCAGCAGTCGAAAAAAAAAAAACCCACACTCCACAATTGTTGCAGTGTTCAAGGCTGAACTCCACTGCTCAGATGAGTCCCAGCCATGAGCAAATATATTGAAAAAACTTAATTATAATCTCTGGAATTTCTGAGGCATGTGACATCTTAAACTCTAGTATACTGATGTACCAAGTACCACATCACATTTAATAGATGTAAGTATAAAGCACCTAATAACAAAATATGTCGTCACTATGCCTATTCTGTAACAGCACAGTAGTAATTTCTTTTTACAAAGTGCTTATAGGCCCAACATCGTGAAATTGAATAATCCTTATTAACTTTCTTCTAAGAAAATATTTCACAATCATATATCAGCAAATTAGCTCTCTAACAAGCAATATAAAATAAATTATTGAGTGTGTGCTTAGGACAGGCTCAAGCAGAGGTTGGGAAAATTTGAAATAATTGTTGTCCACAGTTTCAATGGTGGTGGGGTTGGTATTGAATGTAGAATATTTTTTATAAATTAACATGAACATGCCAAAGTTTCTCACCCATAATGCTTTATTTGGAGGTGTTTAAAAGAGTTTGCCTCCCGCTCAACAAGCCTGGCAAGCTTCTCGTGTTGTATATGATATGCCAAATTCCAGTAACAATTATATTAGGTCATTCCCATGACCTAATATAATGGTTTGAGGCTCTTTATGTTCCTGTAGCAAGCCGATGCCCCTGGCTCTACTGGCACGAGACAGGACATATGGAGATATTACTGGTGCCCGCTCTAGCAAATAGATGACCAATGGGAAGATCGTGATCGTGATCGTGAACATGAACATCTTTGTTAAAAAACTGAGTAGAAAACGTATGGGAGTCAGGAGGCTAGGTAAGACAGAAAATGGAACAGTGTGCTAACAATTGTCGAAAGTACTAATACCAACCTAGAACTGAGCATTAAACACAGGCAAAAAGATACACATGACAACCCTTTAATGTATGTTCTGTAATCCATAGTATGCAAGGGAAGGAAAAGAGAGAGAAAGGGAAAGAAATAAAGAACCTGCCATGGAGGTGGGCTGGGGGAGGAGCGAGGGAACTGGGGATGTTGGTGGTGGAAGATGGGCACTGGTGGAGGGACGGGTGCTGGAACACTGTATGACCAAAACCCAAATATGAACTTTTTTAATTGTATATCTTTGTAATTGTATATCTCATGGTAGTATAATAAAATACTTTTAAAAAAATTGAGTAGAAGCCCACTATGTTTATAAGTTCAATAAGATAAAGCAGTATCACAGATGTTCCAATTCACATATAAAACCCCAGTAAATATATCTTGACTTTAGCAATACCATTCTGAAATATATGCTGTAATAAGCAATATAATTAGTGCCTGCCAAGGGAGCAGGCATGGGGAAGGGTGTGGGTGGTAAACTAGCTTTTGTTGGTGGTAAGGGCACATTGGTGGTGGGACTGGTGTTGGTATGCTGAATACTTGAAATAACTATGCTGTGAACAACTTTGTAAATCTTGGTGTTTAAACGAGGTTTTTTTTTAAAAGATTCCTTCTTCCAGCAATTTGCTGTTTTATTTAAAAATTGGTTTTAGAGTTACAGTGATCAATATGCATTCCAAAAAAAACACATTAATTCCAACATAAACTATGGAAAACAAAGACACTATTTATACATTCCGTAGTTAAAACGTTCTTCTTGAGGCCGGAGAGTTAGTCCAGCAGGAAGGGCATTTGTCTTGCATGTGGCCAGACCCAGTTAAACAAGGTTTTTAAAAAGAGGTTTAAATGCGGTCCCTATAAGGATACCCATGACATTCTTCAAAGAAATTGACCAAACACTCCTAAAATTCGTATGGAATAATGAACCCCCATGGATAGTTAAAGCAATCTTTGGGAAAAGAAGATGGGAGGCATCACCTTTCCCAACTTCAAACTCTACTACAAAGCAGTAGTAATTAAAACAGCATAGTACAGGAATAAAAACAGACCTGTGGGGGCTGGAGCGATATAGCACAGCGGGTAGGGCATTTGCCTTGCACATGGCTGATCTGGGTTTGATCCCCGGCATCCGATATGGTCCCCTGAGCACCGCCAGGAGTAATTCCTGAGCAATGAGCCAGGAGTAACCCCTGAGCATTGCTGGATGTGACCCTAAAAAGCAATCAATCAATCAATAGATGGATGAATGAATGAATGAATGAATAAATAAATAAATAAATAAATAAATAAATGTGCATTTAAAAAAAACAGACCTGTGAATCTATGGAATAGAGTTGAGTATCCTGACATCCACCCTCAAATACATGATCATTTAATCTTTGATAAAGGTGCAAAGAGTCCAAAGTGGAGTAAGGAAAGCCTCTTCAACAAGTGGTGCTGGGAAAACTGGACAGCTACATGTAAAAAAATGAATTTGGACCTTTGTCTAACACCATGCACAAAAATCAGATCAAAATGGATGAAAGATCTCAACATCAGACCTGAATCCATAAAGTACATCAAAGAAAATGTAGGAAAAACCCTCCACGACATTGAAGGTAAAGACATCTTCAAACGTGAAACATCACTAACAAAGCAACTAGAAGCAAAAATAAACATATGAGACTACATGAAACTAAAAAGCTTATTCACCTCGAAAGAAACAGCGACCAAGATACAAAGAGAGTCCACAGAATGGAGAAGAATATTCACCCAATACCCATCTGATAAGGGGTTAATATCCAGGATATATCAGGCACTGGTAGAATTTTACAAGAAGAAAACAGCCAACCCATCAAAAAATGGGGAGAAGAAATGAACAGAAACTTCGACAAAGAAGAAATTAGAATGGCCAAAAGGCATATGAAAAAAATGCTCATATCACTAATCATCAGAGAAATGCAAATCAAAACAACAATGAGATATCATCTCACACCACAGAGACTGGCACATATCCAAAAGGGTAAGAACAACAAATGCTGGTGTGGATGCGGGAAATGGGGACACTCATCCATTGTTGGTGAGAATGTCGACTGGTACAGCCTTTTGGAAAACAATATGGACGTTCCTCCAAAGACTAGAAATTGAGCTCCCATTTGACCCAGCCATACCACTCCTGGAGATATACCCTGGGAAGCCAAAACACACAGCAGAAACACCATCTGCACTTTTATTTTCATAGCAGCACTATTCACAATAGCCAGAATCTGGAAACAACCATAGTGCCCTAGAACTGATGCCTGGATAAAGAAACTTTGGTACATCTACACAATGGAATACTATGCAGCTGTTAGGAAAAAAAGAAGTTATGAAATTTGCCGATAAATGGGTGAACATGGAGAGGATCATATATACATATTATGACACCAAAATCCAAGGTCAGGCGAAACGTTGATCAGGAGGTCATGCCAAGGTGGAATTACCACAAACATGTGGGAGTCAGAGGTTAGGTAAGACAGAGAAGGGAACAATGTGCTAATAATTGTCGAAAGGGCTAACACCAACCTAGAACTGAGTATTAAATACAGGCAAAAGATACACATGATAACCTCTAAGTGTATGTATTGCAATCCACAATATGTAAGAGAAGAGAGAGAAGGAGGGAGGGAGGAAGAAAAAGAGAAACGAGATAAAGAACCTGTCTTAGAGGCATGCTATGGGAGGGGGAGGGAATCGCGACATTGGTGGTGGGAAATGCCCACTGGTGGAGGGATGGGTGCTGGAACACTGTGTGACCGAAACCCCCACACATGAACAACTTTGTATATCTCACGGTGGTTTAATAAAATATTAATCACTGTATCACTGTATCACTGTCTTCCCGTTCATCATCGATTTGCTCGAGAGGGCTCCAGTAACATCTCCATATGTCCTGTCTCATGCTAGTAGAGCCCAAGGCATCTGCTTGGTCCAGGAACATAAAGAGCCTCAAACCATTCCAGAATGAAGTCTATAATTGTTACTGGTATTTGGCATATATATCAAATACAACACGGGTAGCTTGCCAGGCTCTGCCCGTGCAGGTAGCATACTCTTGTAGGCATCTCTAAGTCCAGCATTTATTGATGAACCGCGCCGCCACAAGCGGCCGTGGCGAGCTGGGCGCTGAAAGGCTGGTCTGCTGGGTGAAGGTCTGACGAGAGAGAAGTCTGGATGTGGAAAATGGAGGCCCTCATGGAGTGGGGGGTCGCCTGGCTTGTTGTGAGGCTCTGCTGGGGTGGTGGGCCAGGGATAGAACACACCATCCCTCCCTGGCGCCTCATGAGCAGCTGGTCACAGGGAGAGCCAGTAGCAGCTCTGCCCCCATGTCTGTGTGTCTCTGGACCGGCATACCTGAGCCGGATTTAAGAAAGACTGCTGCAGGGTGGAACTCGATGAGCCGGCACTGATAGGCTGGTCTGCTGGGTGGAGGTCTGACGAGAGAAGAGTCCGGATGTGGAAAATGGAGGCCCTCATGGAGTGGGGGGTTGTCTGGCTTGTTGTGAGGCTCTGCTGGGATGGTGGGCCAGGGCTAGAACCCACCATCCCTCCCTGGCACCTCGTGGAGCAGCTGGTCATAGGGAGAGCCAGTAGCAGCTCTGCCCCATGTCTCGCGAGTCTCTCATAATAAAATATTAATTTACAAAATAAATAAAAAGAGGTTTTATTTTCTTTATTTACATAGGTTAAAATCATATAAGTCACAAATTATCTCTAATAGATCGATTTTCTGATAATTCTATTTTCTATCTCTTAAAAGTTTTGTTGGAATAAGCAACATAAAGTAAATTTGTTATGTGCCTAAGAGGACAGGTTGGAGATGGGAGGGAAAATGGGAATATCGATGAAGGGAATGTCACACTAGCAGTGTTGGAATACTCAATGAATGAAATGACTGTATAATGAACAACTTTGTAAATTATGTTGTTTTTTCACTTTAAAATTCTTCTTAAAATTGGGTGGAAAAAGAAAATATAACAACTGAAGATCTATTTGAAATACTTGAAGGAAAAACAGCAACATATTTCAGAAAGTAAAACAAAATATCCATGGAATTATAAAATAGGAATAAAATAGATAAGAAAATAAAGCAATATAAAACAATGAGTTAATACAATGTGAAGATTGATTTATTTATGTTTTTAAATGTCTAGTCATGGTAATAGGAATTGCCAAACAGATATCAGGGAAATGGAGAGAAGAAAATGATAAAATGGTACAAATAGTATAATAACAATTATAAAAAGAAACCTTTCTATCACTAAAGGACACATTTTCTCACATGGCAAGGGGCTACTGAGAACCTAGCATAATGGGTGAAAAAAAGACAATCCGGCTTCCTCATCGTACAATTTGAGTATTCCAGGACAGAAGAGATGACCAGAAACAGACCCCATAGGGAACTCTGAGAAAGAGAATGATTCAGGTAAGAGAGTGCTTTAGAGCAGGGACTCTGACAGCAGCCACCTGGTTTTGCAATGGAACCCACTAGCCATGAGACATGGACTAAGTTATCTGGTTATCCTGGCCTTAGAGTCTCCACCTCCAAAATAAAGATCACCAGAATCCCCTAATATAATGAGTAATAGCTATAAAATACTGCAAATAGGAAATGTTATAGCATGTATTTTTTTGGTTTTAAACGTTTTTTGCTTCAAATTTCTCAACAATGGAAAAAGGAAGATGAAGACCGTAGAGTGAAATATTCAAATGTTTGAAAGAAAATACCATCCAAAATAACAATTGAGCTATAAGCTTAGTGTAAGGGAATTTTCAGATATATAAGATACACAGAATTATATTTCCCTGTCACAGGAAAAGACTTTATATAAGCAGAGAAATATGAGCATATATATATAGGTAGACTCAGAGAGGGAGGGAGAGAGAGGGAGAGAGAGAGAGAGAGAGAGAGAGAGAGTGTGTGTGTGTGTGTGTGTTTTCTGTGGACCATAAGAGGAATCTTCCACAATGTCAGCTGTACCAAGAGCATTCCGTCCTAAAAGCAGAGGTTAGAGGGTTCCAGAAGACAAAATACCATCCCCTGTCAGGGTGTAGGGGTGGAAATAGAACTAATATAATTGATTGCTGAGAGGCACTATTACAGAAAAGGTAAAAACACAGAACAGAAGAATAATTTTTAAATAGGAAAGAAGGGAGAGAGGGGAGGGAAGGAGGGAGAGGAA
>JAJIBD010013012.1:0-30673 GCA_021461705.1 Cryptotis parvus | reverse complement strand
AATTGTGCCCAAAATAGATAACATTGAAATTACAGTAGAGATTATAATAATATTCCAGCAGTCATTAACTCAGAGTCAAAACAACTCTTGTAGCTGCCACACCTCCATCAGTGTTTATACAGAAGAGATCACTTTAGCTTGAACCCTGGCTTAAGGACAGGTAAATAGTTTAAATTTTAAGTAGATTAAGCAGCAAAGATACCAAGCTACCTAGGTCCTGTCATCCAACAAGATTTCAAAAAATGGTTTTGCAATATACTTTATTGATTTTTTTGTATTAAAATGCAGTTTTAAAACTCAGTACTTTTGAGTTGGTGATATTCTCTGGATATACTGTCTCTTTTAATTCATGATAATTTGGAAGAAAGTTTATACTCCTTTTTTAAGAGACTGAAATAGAAGTTGAGGGGTTATTTTGCATGTGATATTGCTGAGAGTCAGTCCTGAAATTGGAAGTAAGGTTTTCAGTTCTAAATTTTGTTCATACTCACATTTTCTATTTTGCAATAATAATATTAGCAATGAATCAGGGTTCCGGATGGAAAGTACAGTGGATAGGCATTTGCCTTGCATATGACTGACCAGAGTTTAATCCCCAGAATCCCATATGGTCCCTCGAACACCACCAGGGGTAATTCCTGAGTGCGGAACCAGGAGTAACCCCTGAGCATCTTGGTGTGACCCAAAAAGCAACAAAATAATGAATCAAAACTAACCACTCATTCCTACAGAGATATATAAGAAACCCAGATTAAGTATATAGCCTCGATTTATAAAATATTTTATAATATAAACATAAATATCTATTAATTTAGTTGATTTTCTTCAATTAATTTATTTCACTCAGTAAATGATCTCTGCAGTATCAGTCACATGTGAATATAGCATGTGCTGGAGTAAGTTGATAACCGGTGGGTAGAAGGTAGAATGAGAACACCCTGCTGTAAGCACCGTGTGCTGCCTAATTTAAATAATCAGCAAAAACAAAAAAAGACTGCTTCAGTCCACCCATGCATTCAAACACATATAAAAACTGGTCTTTTTGTCAATTATATTAATGAAAATTAGGATTTATATCTCATGGTCAAAGAACAGAAATTTATTTTTATTTTTGGTACATACATTTAGAAAACAAAACATAAGACAGAAAATCTAATTTTATTAAGGGCCCTAAAATCAAATAAAGCTAACAAACAACTCAAGAGAAAAAAGAATAAGCCTTTATTAACATAATTGCATCTCAGTGACAGTAAAATTTACCCTGTCTTTGTAATTGTCAGTTCAAAATTGACCAGGGACTGGAGTAAGGGATTTTTTGTTCATTGTTAAAGACAATTTGCATTTGTCTTCTGGGTTTTTAATAGTTGAAAAACAATTAGTCGATTTGCTGTGCATACCAAATAATTCTGTCATGTGAAAAATTATCATTCTTTTTGCAAGTTAAAATTTCATTCTTATTTAGAAACAGTTTTTGTAGAATAATTATGGGATGTTGGTTTTCAAACATTTTGTCTTGTTACTGCTTCACCTTTACTGTATACCACCCGCAGGGCAGAGCCTGGCAAGCTCCCCATGTCATATTTGATATGCCAAAAACCAGTAACAATTATAGACCTCATTCCATGGCCTGAAGGAATGGTTTGAGGATCTTCGTGTTCATGGAGCAAGCAGATGCCATTGGACTACACTAGCCCATGACAGGATGTATGGAGATGTTACTGGTGCCTGCTTGAGCAAATCGATGAACAGCGGGAAGACTAGTGATACAAGTGATACCTGATTTACCTTTAACTAGGTACTCTTGAAATTGGTGGGTCCACACGGGTGGCTTAATTGAGGACTCAAAAGCCTGGGAGAGGCCTTGCACACACAGAGTCCCGCCAGCCCCACAAGGCGGTGTCAAGCCTTGATATCTGCTTGGTCTTCACAGCACTTGAGTTAATTCCCAGTCTCTCCAGGACCCATTGACTCAAGCTGGAGCAAGGAATTGCTCTTTGAAGGAATGGAAAGTCAGTCCTAGGCCTTACCCAGGGTTTCTGGATCCTCATCTTTCTCTCAGAAAGGAATTTCAGAATTATACAGATTTTATTTGGAAGTTTTTAGGAAGAGCAAGAAGGGAGAGACAGCAAACAGAGAATAACACATTTGAGAGAGAATGTGTCTTCTCCAAAGACAGAGAGAGCCCCAGTACACTCTCAAGAGGGGAGGCGCAGGTGACTTATGTGCTCAGGCACTGCGTATGCTCTGCCACATGGGCCAGGCTGCACATAGGTTGGGGCAGCATAGCACCCTTCCTTTGCACAAGATGGCTTATGTAGGGTTTTCCTGAAGGGGTTCCATGTGAGACTTTCTAGCTAGGAAAGATTCCCTTGCTAGGGTGGTTGACAAAGGAGTAGAGTTGGGGTGGTCTTCCTTGAAACTCCTTTTACTTGACCTTTGTTCCTACTGGATCATCTCTTAAAGCCTGGCTAAGCTCTGCTATAGCAAATAAAGAAAGGTCCTATCAGGCCTTAGTTTCTGTGCTCAATCCCTGAAAACCTTAGGGCTAGGTTTTTTACTACTCCTTTGGGACTCCATTGTCATGGGGCCCCTTTCCTTTCTAATTGCCTACATCACTCTCAAGACTAGATAACCAGCTGCTGTACAAGAGCTCTGAGAAATTCTCAAATGCCTCTTTGCTGTGATTAAAGAGTACATAAATGCAGGAACTTCTGTTCTTGCCAATCACTTACCCATGTCAGCTGAAATCATACTTGTCTAAAGGCATTTGCCATAGTGCAAACTGCTGCCTTAGGCTCAGCGTGGCTATTGAAATTGTAATACAATGATTGATAGAAGCTGCTAAAATACATTTTTTGCTTCCATTTAGAAGAAAACCAGGAATGGACCTTGTTGAACTGTTGTTGGCTAAGGGGGAAAGTCCTCTACTTCTCTGAAGCAGTCCTCAGCTAATCAAGATATGCTAGTGATTTTGGCAGAAGAAATCAATCAATTTAATAATGAGTTTATGAGAGGTCCATATAGATTCTCAGGATTCGATATTGGAGATAAGAACATTTAATTCATAAATCAAGGTCTGAGTTGCATGCTTAGGCTGACAAAGGGAAAACAAGAGAAAAAAGATATTTTCCATGACTAGGAGTTAGGATGTCATGTTTGCTCTGCAAATAAAGAAGGAATTTTGGGATAACAAGGTACTTTGGATAACAAACATGCTTATACACATAATATGACATCTGAATAACACCTTCAAATCCTTATTTTTATCGAGTTGAAGAATTAGATTACTTCTTTAACAGGAGAAAGTTGAAGAACTTGTTCTTAGCTTTCAATATCTCAATACAATGTCCTTGGTTCAAAATTATTTGCATGGTAGATAATTTTGCATGTAAATAATGCGGTCAGGTCTGAGAATTATGGATCTACTACTCAAAGACTTTAGGGATTGAATGTACTGAGCAGTTTCATTGGAAACTGAAATCATCAAATAAGAAAGAGACTTAAGGTTAAAGGAAATGAAGGACCAAAAAATAGCATGTGATGCAGCTAGGTGGAGTTGTTTCCCTAAATCACTTGACAACTAAACTGAACCTTCAGATCTCAGAATATCAAGTTACATGGGAAGTGCTGGATTGTCAAAACTGGATCAAATTATGTTTCCAAGAACCAGGTCCAGAGGAAGACTCCAAATGTAACTTGATACTTTTATGCATTTTAAATTTTGAAATATAATCTAAATTTAGGACAGGTAGTCAAACTGAACTAGTAGTCTTGAGAAAGTGATAAAGAGAACATATGCATAGATCCAGATGGTATTGCTAACCAATGCTTTCCTTGGAATGCAATCTTTTTTACCAGATCTCTACTCAAACCCTTATGATACTATTTCTGCTGAATTACTTTATGCATAGGCATTCTGCATGCATTCCACAGCTACAGTTTCTCCATGTCCTCTGCTCTGATACAGCTAAACCACATCCTATGCTCAGTGTAAGGAAGTACATGTGTTGGGTCAGTTATCAGACTATCCAATAAGGGATGCTTCCTATTTCCTACTGTAGATATTCTGAGACATCCCTAAAGAAGCATATGCTTGTCTTATAAATATGTAACAATCAGTGACTAAAGCTTTTCCTTAAATTTGAAAACCAAATAAACCAATGAAATATAAATTTTATGCAGTTACGTTAATTTACATTGCACTCTAGAAAATAGAATTCTTAGAAATTTCTTATAGAGGCTAATAAAAAGACGAAGCTTCAGTTTCCCCTTGCCAACCTGAGAGAAGCCCACAGTTTCTCCTTGCCAGCAGTTCCATTTCTCCCCATTTACCCACCCTACCTCATCCTAAGGTCCTATCTTTAACATTCTGGTCTCCCCCAGGACCAAACAATTCTGTCTGGAACCAGGAGTCACAAGACTAAGATAATAATCAATACCTGAGGAAAATAGCCGGAAAGACCCAAACCAGCCAGACCACCCTGCAGATTTCTGGCATTCTCTGTAATACCTCGTTGATAACAATGCAGAAGGCCTTTAAAAGAGCCTACACAAAATCCCTTACTCTTTTAACTTAGTCCTATACTAAAATCCTCCCTGCAAGGAAGATATTGAAGAACCTGGGAATTGCGATGGAACAGAGACCAGATGCTGCCGCTGCTTCTGCCTCAGCTGCCATCACTAAGTAAAGTGCCTCTGACACATTGTATGTTAATAATATTTTCATTAGAACATATATTTTTATGGTTATAAAAAGTTCAAGAAGAACAAGATTATATCGAAAACTTGATATATAATTAATTGATGAGATAATTAAAAAGTTTTTAATGACATGATAAATAGCATATTTGCCTAAAGGATACAAATGTAAAACATGTTTGAAAATAACTAATAGTGTAAAAATGAATTTCAAAATTGTTTCCTGGGAAAGTATTCTAGAGAGGGCTGACATATTATCAAATACCCTTCAGGATTTTATGCGTAAGATTTCTTTTTCTTGAACAAGCAGTGTCGAAAAGTTAGTAAAATCTAGGAAATGCCTAAACATATTTTCCTATTGTTAACATAGGAAGCAATTTAACTAAAAATACATTGATGGTAAGAAGACTTTTAAAATTAGCAGAACTTTCAAAAGTTCAAATGTACCACTGATTTGTATAATAAAGAAGTCTAAACTTTTAATGCTTGCTTGAAATGTTTACCTTTTCTAATTAAGTTTTTTTCATTTTTGTTAAGTTTGTTTTTATTGTACAGAATACTAGAGATGCATAAAAATTTATAAATAGATCATAGAAAGAAAAAAGTGATACCAAAGCTCTGACTTCTCTCCATCTTGTGCCTTGACACCAAGATTTTAAAGAAGACACATTTGTAGAAAAAGGAAAACAATTTATTTGTGAAAGCAAATAGAATAAAGAGAGACAAGATCTCAAAATCAAGCCTGCCTGGAGTTTTAAGGGCAGAGTATTTTAAACTAGATGGAAGGAAAAGCAGATGTTTTACTGATCAGCTCCTGACCAGGTGCAGCACTAGTCAGTAAACATTAGTCATGGTCACAGACTTTGCCTCACCAGGCTTTGTGGCACCTTGAAAGTTGTTAATCACACAGTGTTTTGAAAACTTAAGAAAGAACTCAGAAGGCAAGAGTAACAATCTTAGCTTCAATTATATTTAGTTTCAGTTCGAACAGAGTTAGGGTACAGGTACAGTGTTTTGCAAAATAATTTCCAAGGATCACAATAGTTATCAAGATGAGAAAACAGAGGATTTATATTTCTTAAAGCTCTGAATGCTGTAAAATCAAGATCAAGTACCCGGTAGTTTGGTTTCTAGTGAGACCTTTTGTTCTGTGTCATACACATTTTATTTGTTTAAATTGAAAGGGTCGGCCACCTGCTGGGGTGACCGACTGGGAGCCTCTGAATGCCGCACCTGTCAAGGAAAACTCTGAGACCAGGCCTATGCAAAAGCAAGGGTTTTATTTTATTTTCCAAGCATACTAGGTCTCAGCATAACCGATGGCAGGTAGAGGCTAAGAGCCCTGAACTGAGATACAGCACAGTTTTTATAGCACTCTAAGACAAAGAACTTTTGCAACATAACAAACTCAGGAGATTGGGAGAGACTTGAGATTTACTGCAGGAATACCCAAGATGTCACACTAACATTTAGAGTGTTTACACAGGGCTATCTTTGAAGTCTTCCTAGGTATCTGGTTGACAATCCTTATCAACTCTAGAAATTAGGAGAGACTTGAAATTTACTGCAAGTCACCTCCTTAGGTATCTGGTTAACAAGTCTCAAAGTTAGCATTCCTTTTCATTGTATCCCTGTTAACTCTTTATGGTCTGGTTTTTCAGGGTCTCACTTTTCAAAATGACAGAACTTTCTGATTTTTCCTTCTACTTTTAGGTTTAGGACAGTAAACCCATTAGTTTAATTTTTGGTTTTAGTTTAGGACAGTTAGTTTAGGACAGTAAACCCATGAGTTCTAATGTTTGACTTCTTACTTTTGTAAGTTCCCTATTTTGTGACCTACCCTATCACCTCTTTAAAAGTTCTACCAATAGATAGGAATTGAGGAATTGTTCCCTCTGGTAACAATTCCACCCAGCAGACCAGACTATTACAGCCCGGATCGTGCGGCCGGTAGCGGCGCGTGGGTTCATCAATAAATTCTTTATTCAGATGTGACTACAACAGTATGCCACCCGCACGGCAAGTCTGGCAAGCTGCTCGGCGTGTCGTATTTGATATGCCAAATATCAGTAACATTTATATTAGGTCATTCCCATGGCCTAATATAATGGTTTGAGACTCTTGGACAAGCAGATGCCTGGAGCAAGCAGATGCCTTTGGGTTCTACTAGCATGAGACAGGACATATGGAGATATTACTGGTGCCCGCTCTAGCAAATAGATGATGAACGGGAAGATAGTGATAGTGATAGTGATCAATAGATAGACTGACACAAATTGGAGTTTGTTCATTATCTTTTAGATCTTTCTTCCTTTCCTGTAATCTTCCTTAAAATGGACAGGTATTTATTATTGCAGGCTTTTTTTGTGATAATAGCAAAGGTAGGAATTTTAAGTGGGGTAGAACTTTCCCTACTTTTTTGTTAAATATTTCTGATTCTCTCAGTTGTTTTAGTTGGAAAGCCCTAATCTTCATAGCTTCATATTTCGGTTAGCCTTTTCCCTGACACAAATATTTAATTAGTTGATACGTATCTAAACTTCCGCATAATTTTGGTGCTTTTTTGTATCAAAGTCCTAGCAAATTCTATGGAAATCTGTAAAGGATCTCAAAACTCTTAAGCTATAACATGTAATACAGTTTTGAACCAAAGATTATAATTCTCATTGTGACAGATTCCTCTTGCCCTGCAGAAGCTTTTTCTCTAGAACGGAGTCTAATAGTTTTGGAATCTGGTTGTTATCTGAGGATTTAAAGGGCAAAATATGGAAAGGAGGTGGAGGTAGAAAAATAGACCCCATCCTGGAAATTTAGAGAGGAGAGAATAGGTGAGTGGAGGGGCAGAGGGAGAAACCTGTGCCAGTTATCTTTTCTCAGTTTAGAGACAGAATCTATTAATGCCTTATGAAATGATGCATGCAGCAACTAAATCACAAGTCCTTTTTTTGGAAACTTCCAGGTATCACGTTAGAAAATGATCCCATTTTTGTTTGCTTTTTGAGTTAATTGATTCTTAATCTACACAGGAACAATGAACTTTGATATTCATGAGTACTCCATTCTGGTTGTCTTTATTTAAGTTCTGCTTTTATAATACTCTCCCACTAGAGAGATATTTACAAACTCACATTTTCTAAATGTTACACACGAAATTTTCCAGGTGCCCTTTTGGGAGTTATTGTCTAGTAACCTGCTTGTTTTAGTGGCCTCTTGTTTCCTGTACTATTTTTTTGAGTAGGACAAACCTTTCTAATAAATTTTGGAGGGGAAAGAATAATATCAGGCAATCTTGTTCAATAGAATTAATCACTTTCCGTTGGTCATTTTAAGTTTTGCCTACTTGAGTGAGTAAAATTGTTTATAAAGATGGTGATGGTCAGAATGGGAAAGAATATTCACCCAAGACCCATCTGATAAGGGGTGAATATGCAGGATATATCAGGCACTGGTAGAACTTTACAGGAAGAAAACAGTCAACACCATCAAAAAATGGGGAGAAGAAATGAACAAAACTTCCATAAGGAAGATGTTCGAATGGCCAAAAGACATATGAAAAAATGCTCATCATCATTATTCATCAGAGAGATGCAAAGCAAAACAATAATGAGATATTGTTGCAGGACTCCTCTAAGAGCCTCTGCATCTGCCTTGGATTGCCTCCTGCAGGTCACTTCATAGACAGGGGGTATTCTAAATGTGGCAGTTTATCTGACCATGTATTCTGTACTGGCTGGTATAAATATTTTCTCATGCTACCACAATCGTCGTGGGACTAGCTAGATCTTACCAGTATATTTGCCTGGCCACGTTGGATCTCTAAGTAATTAGACCAGAGAGAAATGCTGTTTGCCTCCAAGCAAGCTAGCATGGCTCCCTGATAACTCAAAGGCAACTAAAATACAAAAGTAGACAAGACTCTTGTGAAAGCTTGGAGAAATATTTAACTGGCATTAGTATTAGTTTTTGGTACAGAGATATGCCATCTCAGAAACCACCTTCTCTACCCTATAAGGCATTTCCAGGCAGATCTTGGCTCAAAACATTAGCATATAATAGGGCCTAGGTGAGGTGCTGGGAGAAATTACCTAAGGGCATTTGACCCTTCCTGCTTCCCATAATAGTGGGAGGTCTGAGTTGCATGGGTATAAGACCAGCCTGTTTCCCCTCTCTCTCTCTCTCTCTCTCTCTCTCTCTCTCTCTCTCTCTCTCTCTCTCTGGGCTCTCTCTTTGTGAGCTCACACCCTTCTTGGGAGTCTTGTCTTTGTCTCCTCTTTACAGGGCCTTAACCCATGGTGGCTGCCATCTTGGCCTACATGTGGCTGGGGTTTTAGCTGGGAATCCTAAGCATAGGGTCTTTTCTACTGCTGATTTGTATGCCTGAACCTGTGATAAGTAAAGCCTTTTAAAACTGCATCAGATTCCTGAGACTTCATCCATTCCCTGCCGGCTTGGGAGGTAGAAGGGAACTCTCTTCCCTGCACTGTCGGGGACCCCGGCAGTGTTCCCTGACAAGATATCATCTCACACCACAGAGACTGGCACATATCTGAAAGAGCAAGAACCAACAAGTGCTTGGCATGGATGGGTGGGAGAAAGGGGACTCTCATCCATTGTTGGTGGGAATATTGACTGGTACATACTTCTTGGAAAACAATATGGACATTCCTCCAAAGACTAGAAATTGAACTCCCATTTGACCCAGCCATATCACTCCTGGGGATATACCCTGGGAAGCCAAAAACACACAGCAGAAGCACCATCCCTACTTTTATGTTCATAGCAACATTGTTAACAATAGCCAGAATCTGGAAACAAATAGAGTGCCCGAGAATTGATGACTGGATAAAGAAACTGTGGTACATCTACACAATGGAATACTATGCAACTGTTAGGAAAAATAAAGTTTTGATTTGCCTATAAATGGATGGACATGGAGAGGATCATGTTGAGTGAAATTAGCCAGAAGGAGAGAGACAGATATAGAATAACTGCATTTATTTGCATGACACAAATATATATATATACACATATCATTTTATATATATGTGTGTATATAAATATATATATATATACATATATATACATACATATCATGACACCAATATCCGAGGTCAGACAAAACATGGATCAGGAGGTCTTCTCAAAGGTGGAAATTACCACAAACGTTTGGGATTCAGAGATTTGACAGAGAAGGAAACAGTGTGCCAATAATTGTCGAAAGTGCTATTACCCACATAGAACTGAGCATTAAATACAGGCAAAAAGATACACATGACAACTTCTATGTATATGTATTACAATCCACAAATTGTAAGAGAAGGAAGAGAGAAAGAGAAAGAGAGAAAATAGATAAAGAACCTGCCATAGGGGCAGGCTGGGGAAGGAGGGAGGGATTTGGGGACATTGGTGGTGGGGAGGGATGGGTGCTAGAACACTGTATGGCTGAAACCCAAACATGAACATTTTTGTAATTGTTTATCTCATGGTGGTATAATAAAATGTATTTAAGAAAAAGATGCTGGTGGTGGGAAGGGGTTTAAAAGACAGCATTCTTAGGTCCAAGACCTTACCCATTACAAACATAGGGACAGAGACTAGTTAAGTGTAGGGATAGAAGCTTATTGGGTGTGCTTTCGTGAAGACCCCACCTGGTTCTGGCAAGGTTTGTGAGAGGCTATATGGATTTTAAGTTGTCCTGGTCAGGAAAAGAAAACAGAGACAGGGGCACCAGTGAACTTGGTTTGGCCTTCTGTTATCTGTAGGGGGTCAATTTAAGGAATCATGGAAAGCGGCCTGGTAGGGTCCTGGCACCAGGTCAGACAGATGTCCTATCTTCCGAGCTAGGGCAATGTGATCCGTGATTTCAAGAATGTCACTGTCTCATGAGCTGGTCACCATTTGGTCAGAACAAACCTTTCAAGTATTACTTAGAAGGGTGACTGACACAAATCAGGTAACTTCCTCTTTGAATTCTCCCCTGTACCTGGTCAATGGATAAATAAACAACAATTGTCACCCATACATGCACAGGGCTGGAGATCAAAGAAAAGTCAAAAAAGACAGTGGTGAAAAATAGGCCTTGAGAAGTGTACCATAGAATCCCAGAGACAGGCTGCAGAACAGCAGGCCACAGAACAGGACAATATTAAAGGACACAGAGCACCATAGAACACTGGGTGGGACAAGCCAGGGAAAGAGCTGTCATCGCACAGAATGAGTCAGAAACCAGCATGGAACAGGAAGATATATGCAGGACATAAGGGACCCAAAACTACCCAATTAAAGACTATTGGGGCTCAGCAGGGTCCGCAACAGATTTTGGGGTTCGGAAGGCTTATTAACTGTTTTCAGCAGGTGACAATTCCCTATGACAGATGGACAAAGAAACAAGGTCACCACTTAGATTACTGTAGAAAATCTAAGGTTTTAATCTATCTCCACTCCTCACTCTACATAATTCCACACACACACATGCACACACACATGTACACACATATGCAGACACATACACACACATACACACACACCATGTAGAGATATACAGGTTATAAAATGTTGGGGGAATGCACAACTTTACAAGAATAAAGACCTTAATCCTAAAATAATGAGGTAAGCAAAGTTCTTTCTTCCTGGTTCCTCCCCACAGAGATAATTTTCTTTTAGGGGGTAGGGGTGGGGCTATAGGCCCTCACAGGACAAGGGTGGAACCCTGGTGTGTTGTTTAGGGTAGACAGGGAAGAGAGAAGACAACTTTAATTTAGAGTACAAAACCCAGGGCTGGCAAGTAGGAGAACAGAGGGCTTGTAACAGAGGGTATGACAACAAAGACAATGGCAGTCATAGCTTCTTAAATAGCTGGAGATACAGTTTTGTAGAATACTCAAAGGCCCACAGAGCTTTTCAACTATGTATAAACACAAAGCTAAGGTGTTAGGGTTGTAGATCCGAAATATGGTTCTTTGGGCTACAGAGCAAATTCACTTGTCACTGTCACCTTCTCACCTATCACAATTTGTCCCACAATTGTCTACAGCAACAGTATTGTATTGTTGATGGAGAATATCTTAGCATTTCATGTTCAAATGACTGTGTTTGAAAGCAGATATATTTGGGAGAAATCACTCAGACAAAAAGAGATTTGTCTTTTATAGTACATGCATATCACATCCTTTATTCAATTACTTGAACTTTGATTATGTTTGTAGAATTTTTTGGAAGCTGAAATACAATGGTAGCATAACGCAGACCATTTTGCAAAATACGAAGTGCAATTATTTTATAACTGCCAATACCTGCTATTTTAAAATAAAATTGAACTTTATAAAGCAGGTCAAGCAGTAGGAGAGCCCTTGGCGGAGAATTGAAATGGATTTCAAAAAGTCAAGACAACATGTAATGTATTCTAAGTTGCTGCTGCTGGCCCTCACCTTCAGACTAAAGAAGTCAGATAGAAGCCCAAGGACAGGACTCAATCAACTACTAGAGAAGAGATTGTTTAATGGGAGGAAATAAGACATATGGGACCTTCCTTGACAATACCTACCAAGTGGACTACTATCTTATGGGAAAAAGCTAATTCCGGGTAGTATAGGAAACATTCTTTAAGCCAGTTTTGCATAAGCAAGCAGGACTTACTTTTTTGTAATGCTTTTTGGATCACACCCAGTGATCTGTCAGTGCATAGGGGATCATATGGGATGCCAGGGATGGAACCCCGGTCAGCCTCCTGCAAGGCAAACCCTACCCCTGTGCTACTTTATCTTGGCGTTATCCACTATCATCCACTCCTGATGAATAATGTCTTCCTTTCAAAACATGTGCTCTCGCCATTTTAGGGCTCACCCACAATGCAGCTTAGGCTGTATAAATTATTTTATTTCATAGAATATTCGCATCTCACTTTCTCTTCACCCACTTCATCATATTACGTAAGTAAAAAATATTTTACTTCACTACTTGTCTTATCGGTCAATTACTTTCAGCAAGAATAAACAGGAACCAGGGAGCTTGGTAAATTTGAGAGCATTTATGTGTACACCAATAGGAACTTCTGTGAGTTTCTCAGCTCAATTACAGCACTTCACTGTCAAGGTCATTGCTGTGTTGCAGTAGGAATGGCAGTTTGGAGTGCCAGAAAGACTAGAAAATTCTGTTGGTTACTCTAAATCTTCCTCATCAAGAAGGTATGCAGTGAAAAGTAGATAAAAGGAAGACTGAGGGTGGATGATAGCACCAGATGAAAGGAAGACCCTTGCGCTGCCTGATTTCCAGCTCTTCACGTTTCCCAGGCTGACAGCAGGATCAAGTAGGACTTGGGCCCCCACTCAGTGAGAAGGACTGAGCACAGTCTCACCACAGGCATGCAGCTGTGGCTGGAAACTGGGAAAGCCAGGGTAGGTCAACAGGGAATGTCTTGGGTACAGCTCCAAAGAGACCCAACAACAAGTGCAGAATATAGAAGTCTCACACATGCACATGTGGCTGTGGCCAGAGACTTAAGAGAAAGCCAGGACAGGACAACATGGAGCCACTAGGACACAGTCTGAGAGAGTCCCAGTCATTTCAAGTCAGGAGACCGTACACTGGTTTGAGGACAGCCTAGTGACAAGACAGGGTAATTATATACTAGAGGAGCACAGACACAAGGGACAGGGCTTAGCATGTTTTACATGACATCTGGCAGCATGGGACTGAGCCGAGCGTGTTGTACATGGATAAAAGGAGAATCGTGGACACTGGGGGAGACCGAGACCCATTTACTTCAAATTTATAAGACACTCTATTATCTTAGTGTCAAATTTATGGGACACTTTAATTTCTTTGTTTTTATGTACAACTTTCAGATAATTCTTGAGAAACTGTCAGGTCAGGAAAACCTACGTTTTGTTAATAGTTGAACAGGCAGAACAGCATCAGTCTTTCTTCCCTACTCCTTCCCCACCTACTCCATCTCTCTCCATGCTCCTTACCAGAAACATTTGGGAATACATCTATACTATTCTGAGCGTTCTTGCATTATATAAATAATATACATAAATAAAATTTCCTTTATTTCATTCAGCTTCCTTGGAAAATGCATCCTGTCATTATTTTGATATTTTGTCATTATTTGAAATTCCCAAGGCCTTGGAAGTCTCAGGGTCCCACTAGTAATTCAAGTTCAACAAAACCGACAATTCAATGGAAGAATTCAAGGGTGCAATGCTGCTCATTACCTGTGTTCACAGCTATATTGGGCCACTGGGTGGTTCTGGTGATCTGCAGGGCTGTATCTGGCAGTGCTGAGGGACCATGGGTTGTGAGAACCCAGGTTGAGTGCATGGCAGAAATGCACTCTGCCCCTGTACTAACTCCCTACCATGAACATTTGACTTTTAATAAACAGCTTTGTCTCTTCTCATTCATAGTCACCCTATGTCTCTTGAACTTTTGCTTATTTTCCTAGCTTCGTTTAATTAGGCTCAGTTCTATTGTACTGTACTGTTATTTCCTCTAGAAAGTGATGCCAACTATTAAAATTTAAGTTGTATTTTTACAACAAAAATCTCTTTTAACTTGAAATTTATGTTTCATATATATGTGTGTATGTCTACATATAAAGTATGTATATGGAGAGAGAGAAAGAGGAAGAGAGAGAGGGAGGAAGGAGAGTGACAGAAAAAAGACCATCATTTGATATTTTTTCCTCACTCTGAACCATAGGATGAAATTTCTGTTTTGTATTGAATGATATTTTTATATCTGCAATTAACTCACTATTACTCTCTCTATACTCACTGTATATGTAAGAAGTACAAATGAATTAGTTTTGGCTAATTATCACCATTGCACATAAAATTTTCTTTTCTAGTTATTATACCATCCCAGCAGAGCCTTGCAACAAGCCAGACGACCCCCCCACTCCATGAGGGCCTCCATTTTCCACATCCGGACTTCACTCGTCAGACCTCCACCCAGCAGATCAGCCTATCAGCGCGCGGTTCGCACTGCCGCTGCGGTCGTTTGGTTCATCAATAAATGCTGGACTTAGAGATGCCTACAAGAGTATGCTACCTGCACGGCAGAGCCTGGCAAGCTACCCGTGTTGTATTTGATATATATGCCAAATACCAGTAACAATTATATACCTCATTCCGGAATGGATTGAGGCTCTTATGTTCCTGGAGCAAGCAGATGCCTTGGGCTCTACTAGCATGAGACAGGACATATGGAGATGTTACTGGGGCCCGCTCGAGCAAATCGATGATGAACGGGAAGACAGTGATACAGTGATACAGTTATTATAGAAAAATATTTCGTTTCATATCACTCATAATTTTATTTCTATAAAAAGTATAAATCCGGGAGAATTATGAGAAAGGAATATGTACCAACTTTTGGGTGGTCATTTAACTACTATATGAAGCAATATCCATTAAATCTTCTGTATGTACTAGAGTCATGGCTTGGTCTAGTTTGCTTCTCAAAACATATAATAGTCATAAGTGTGCAATATAGATGCAGTACACATTAGGTTACATTTTCACATGTGAGCTTATGGGACTATATTACAGGGAAAGTGAATAAATTAAATTATAATTCTAAGCAAAATATTAAAAGATGGTGTGACATATTGCAAGGTTGTTTTTAAGAAAATCGTACAGTTTGGCAATTTAATCAACTGTTTACAAGAGTAATATGATTTTTTTACTCTATTACAAAAATGAAAAATTTGAATAGGTGAAGTTTATGGAGGGTTTAATGACTTTTCTGTGCTTTCAAGCTTATCTTATTTCCAACAAGACAGGCTCAATTTGGTGTTTCTAATTAAATAATAATCCTTGAGATATTTTAAACAAATGTCTTTGTATGTTGGTCATTATAGAATTACATTACCAAAAAAAATTATTGTGCATGTTATTTAAGCTCTTATTTTAATTAAACACCCCTGAGGAAATAGCTAATTTGTGTGTAACAGAGGAACAGAGGAAATCATTAAGTATTTGAGTATATTAGGTGTATTATTTCCAGAGTCTAATATATATATATATATATATAAACATTATTTAAAAATTAATTCCTGTTTTATGACTATCTATATCTATAGTTTATATATGTCTGACCAGGTTTGGCAGATGTGGGGGTAATAACTTTGGGCCACATATGACTGTAATGGGGCTTATTTCTGGCTTGGTGCTCAGCGATCAATCCAACATATGCTCAGGAGACATTATGTAATGCCTGAGGTTAAGTTTTGTTCAGTAACCTATAAGGCAAGCACCTAGAAACTGCATTATTTCTCTGGATCCCAGTATATTCTTAACTAGTCCTTAATATATTGTGTAATACCCAAAGATCTGCCTTTCTCCCACCCCCCATAGAGTCTCTAACTACCTATATTCAAATGCATATCCTACATTTTAGAAATAATTGCCCTTTCAACTAAGTTTTTTTTTTTCTGAGAATGCTTTACTCCAACTCGACATAGTGTTATTTGCATGCATAGTGTTTTTTTTTTGTTTTTGACACATTTTTATACTCCTGCAATATATCTGTTGAATTGATAGAATATTAATAAATACATCAATTTATGTTCTTTCCTTTCATGGCATTTACTTTCAGAGTTTACTTTCAGAGTTTCAGATGGAATACAACCTGGTTGACACCTTAATTTCAATATTGTGAAATTATAAGCATTTAATGATATTGAGTTGAGCAATCCTGACTTATCTTCATAAGGTAGTAATTTTGAGATAGTAAATTGAGTTGTTTTGACATGCTAATTTGTTGTAACAGCAAAGGGAAACTAAAATTACAGATTCAAAATATTCATTAAAATGTCCTTTTCTTAGAACTTTCTCCACTTCCTGCATTGTTCTCCTCTCTTTTCTTTATAACAGTGACTAATTTTTATTCTAGTTAGTAAGTATATTCTATAAACTTCCAACAGAAAAAGGAAGGGTGAGTTTTACATCTGCTGGCTTTCTATCATGGAACTGTCATATTCTGTATTACAGAACAGTGTAGTGACTAATACTTTAGCTCTGAAGTTAAAATGGCTTAAAAGTTTTTAAAAAACGTATACCATCATGAGATATACAGTTACAAAGATGTTCATGAGTGGGTTTCAGTCATAGAGTGTTCCAGCACCCATCTCTCCACCAGTGCCCTATTCCTACCACCATTGTCCCCAATTCCCTCCTGTCTCCTCCAGCTTGCCTCTATAGCAGGCATTTTTCATTTTCTTCTCTCTTTCTCTGTGTCTCTCTGTTTCTCTCTCTGTCTCTGTCTCTCTCTTCTCTAATATATTGTGACTTGCCCTACATACATTTGGGGATTATCTTGTAAATCCCTTTGTGTTCATTCAATGCTCAATTCTCGTCTGACATGACCATTTCCCACAATTAGTAGAACACTGGTATATATTTATATCTCAGCAATAAAGTCATTCTATATCTATCCTTTTCCTTTTTCAAAAGGAAAAATATAGTGTGACTAATTTCACTCAGCACGATGATTTCCTGTCCATCAATTTGCAAGTAAATTTCATGACTTCATTTTTTTTCTGATGGCTGCATAGTATTCTATTGTGTAAATGTACAATTGTTTCTTTAGAGAGTCTTCTGTTCTTGGGCATTCAGGTTGTTTCCAGATTCTGGCTATTGTGAATAGTGCTGTGATAAATATAGAAGTGCAGATAGTGTTTCTGCTGTGTGTTTTTGGGTGTCCAGCGTATATTCCCAGGAATGGTATTGCTGGGTCAAATGGGAGCTCAATATGAAGTTTTTTGAGGTTTTCCAAAATTGTTGGACCAGTCAACATTTCCACTAGCAATGGATGAAAGTCCCTTTCTCCCCTCATTCAGGCCAGCACTGGTTGTTCTTGCTCTAAAAGTTATTTTTAAGCCTATCACTTTGATAACATAGATAAGTGTAAATAAGTGGAATAGTCTTTCTCCTATCAAGAAGATGATAGTTAGGTGTTACCGAATCCTGTCTAGACAACCAAAATTCTGAGTGAGACTCGAGTGATTGTAGAGCAGGTTGAGCATTTGTTTTATATACATGGTTGACACAGATTTGATCCTCATCCTGCCCCCCCCCACCCTCCATATGGTCAGTCTTCCCATCCTGTCAAAATAATTCCTATTTGCAAAGTCAGGAGTAAGCCCTCAGTACTTACAGACTCCACGCCAATAAATATTCTGAACAGGGGATCATATTTTATTCCATATATGTCTAGATTTGTTTGCATTGCCTCATACATTTCATTGTTTAATAACTGCTAACTAAACAAAAATGTTTGATTTATTATAATCATTTAAAACAATATTTGCAAATGTTTGCAAATGTAAATGATTATTTTAATCATTTAAAATAATTTTTGCATAATAATATTTGTATATATACATGTATATAAAAGTTTATCTATACATATATATGCATATACAGGAAAGGTCACAAAAGATTAGTTTCCAACTTAATACATGAAAGAGCTGCTTTCACACTTAATAGTTTTACTCCAAAGTGTATCATATCCAGTTTAGCACACTGGTCTCTGCATAGAAATTCTCATATTACAGATTTTTGGCATCCACCATTAAAGGAATATCTGGACTTAAGGCTTGTCATAAATAACATCAAGGAATTTAAGTTATGCACTATTTATTTCCCTAAGCACAATTGTATTGATGCCATAATAGACACTGATGTTCAAGCACATATTACATCTAAAATTTCAGTGAACAGCTTAAATGTAACTAAGTACCCCACATTTATAAATCTCCCTATATGGCATGATTAATCCAGATTATCCCTGAAGAAGAAGGATGCAGTGACTTTATACTGCCCTATCAAGTACACAGATTACTGCTCAAATGTTCTTTGCCTATAGATATTTTCTGTATTCCAGAAAGTAGTACAAGTCTTTTGCCTACCTTGCATTCCTCTCTGACTATAACATGGTATGATAGGATAAATGATATTAAATTATAATCATTTTCACTTATAAAAATGGAAATTTTTCTTCAATTGAGTATGCTTGTTCAAATATTAATGCTTGCTATATTTACTATTTTCAGATAGAAGGAAGGTCAAGAGAAAACAATTAATTAATAATTCAAAATGACTGCATACTTAATGTTGTTTTCATATATGTGTGTATTTTCAATTATTTATTCATTCATGCATTTATTCATTCATTTATTTATCTATTTATTTATTTATTTATTATTATTTGATTTTTGCTATTTGGGTCACACCCAGTGATGTTTGGTGGTTACTCCTGGCTCTGCACTCAGAATTTATTCCTGGTGGTGCTTGGGGACCATATGGGATGCTGGGCATTTAACCTGGGCCTGGAAGCATGCAAGGCAAACACCCTACCTGCTGGACTATCTCTCTGGCCCTTATGTGTGTATTTTAATGCAAGTTCATATATATATATATAAATATATATATATTTATATATAGTATATGCAGTCATGTAAAAGAACAATAGTTTCATAGAATTATATTGTTCCTTGTGTCCTTATTTTGTTTAAATTATGCAATGAAATGTAGTCACATACTTTAATTTATAATTATAAACTTTGATAAAACAGTATCAAACTAATTTCATAAAGCTAATAGATTAAAAACCTTAAAACTTGTGTATGAAGTTCATGTACTTTGTAAAAAAGAACTAATTTTTATTTTTATTTTTTCACTATGTCCCAAATAAAATTAATGTTTATGCATAATTTCTCTGTCTCCCAAAACCTTCCAAGTGTGAACTTTCAACTTCCTTCTTTCTTATTACTTATAAATATGATGATTTTGGTAGATACAAGAAATGTGCGAAGGAAAACTGCTGTGTCTCTAAATCATGACTAATGGAGAATTTCCAATGTTTACGAACACATAATGGTTAATATGGAATTGACTACTATTATTAAACAATTCAAATTAATTCAGAATGTAATGATAAAACACAAAACAAGTGCTTTGTGTTTTATTTTATTTATTTACCACTAGCATCAGAGTGTGATATTTTGGGTGAAGAACATTTTTAAAATCGTGTCTTTATATAATCTTGTACAGAGATGGAAAACTGGTCCAATAACACAAATCAAAACAGAAAAAAAACATAGTAATTTCTCCATGAATTAGGATAAGACAGATCCAGAGTTCCTATGTAACATTCCTGACAGTGCATTTATTACATAAACAGAGTATTTAGCACATGCTTAGGTATTAATTCATATCCTTGACTTTCTGGAAATCTTGACAAGTTGATTGGTTTTCCATTTTGGTAGACCCTATGAAAGTTTAGATCCTCTCAGACGGAATGCCACATAGCTAGCCTCCAGCTAATCTAAGGTTTGAATGAGCCACAGAGAGTGGAGGGATGGGGAGGAGCCAAAATCCCACTCTAAGTGGGCTGGTACAGCCACCCCCCGTGTCTGCTAACCCTAGGAGCTGTGTTGGACTCATCACCATTTACCACCCTCCGAAACTCCATGGGCTGCTCCACATGGGTGGAGTGGCACAGCTGTAGGTCTGGTCTGTCTCTTCTCCAGCTTTTCAGAGAGTGGGCTTACATGGATCTCTTGAAGTTAAGTCTCTGCAGGTTAATTGTGAACCTATAACTAGAGCTAAAAAAACAAGTTTTCTCTTCAAAAGCTTAAAGAGAAGTGGGAGATTTGTGGTTTTTCTATGACATATATAAAAAAAAAACTTGACCATAATATTTTTCTCCTGATAACAAGAGAAAAAGCTGAACAGAATGAAAATCAATCCTGGTTGGACCTATTAAAGAATTATTTAGGGAACAAGGTAAATTCTGACCCTATTATGAAGAGACAAGTGAATACAGACAATTATAGCTTTCAAGTTTATTTTTACTTTAAAAACAAACCAGCTTAAAAATTCTCTAAAAAAGAAAGAAAAATCAGAAAAATAAAAAGAAGCTAAACTGTTTACCAAAAACTTTTCAATAACAAGTGGTGTAAGTAAAAACCTGATTTTCTGATTGAGAGTTAATTACTTTAATGTTATTCATTAAGGTGAGACCACACATGATTGTCATTTTTTTTTGCTCGTGACATAGATTAGATGTAATGTGCTACATGAAGTCAATCATAAGGAGAGGCACAGGCAGAGAGTGATTCTCATATAGGTGGAAACTTTATTTAAATAACTTAGCAACTTTTACTTGCACTTTTGAATTGAGGTCCAGCTTTCCTTCTACAAACCTCTCAGGTCTTAAACCACTGACATTCCCTGTGTGTTGACCCTTTCTGTGGTCATTTCAACAAGGACATGCCCAATGAGTCATTACAGTGCTTCTAAACTCTCTGATTTACTTTTTTTCTGTCAGCTCTTTGGCCCATTTTTACAAATTTCTGCTCTGAAAGCTTGATGGGAATACATGAGTTTCATCGTATCTCATAGTTCTCATAGGATAATTTCTATATTTTTAAGATTCATGGATTTAAATACATCTACAATTTTTTGCCATATTGGATAAGGCATAGTAGTCTTTGAAGAGCTTTTATGACTACTGTAGAAGTGTTGGAAATTTCCCTGTAAGGCAGATACTTGGCATTTAAAATACTAAGTATGAAAGGATTGTGGATCTAACAATACTTGAAAAGAGGCTTGAAAACAGAAGATGTTTGGATGACTAGTATATTGCATCAGCAACATATTAGTCCTTCAGTTGCATACATAAAAAGATAAAAGCAGTTGTTTTTCCCCTGAATCCTGTTAGCTGCAGAAAGAAATATTCAGTCCATTGCTCTTCTTTGGTGAAGGTACCTTGTTCATGAATGTGAAATCTAAAGATCTCTTACTCAAATACTAGCATTAAAAAGTAATTTGATACTGCCTGTGTTTCTTTTATTCACAAAGTGGGAAATATTATAATTTATAATGCATTTTTAACTGTCCCCTTTTTAGAAATTTTATTTTAAATTTCTCCACCCAAGAGAAAAGTCGATCTCAAGCCCTACTCATCAGAGTCCCACCCTATGTGAAGATTTTTTTCAAGTCCAATAAGCCTGATCCAGAGATTCAGAAACTTGGGGCAAAGTTGCTACCTGCTCTCCTTGTGTTCAGCTGATCATGAGGCACCCGGAAGGGAATGCAAGTTCTAGCCCTAGCCCGCCATCCCAACAGAGCCTCACAAGAAGCCAGAGGAACCGCACACCATGAGGGCCACCATTTTCAGCATGCAGACTCCACAGCTTTTTAGAGCTCCACCCAAGAGAAAAGCTGATCTCTCCCCATTGCTTTGGTTCATCAGTAAATGCATGATTTGAGAGCCTACTACTGAGAGTATACCACCCGCACAGCAGAGACTGGCAAGCTACCTGTGCTGTAACTGATATGCCAAAAACCAGTAACAATATAGACCCTATTCCCATGACCTGAAGGAATGGTCAGAGGCTCTTCGTGTTCCTGGAGCGAGCAGATGCCCTTGGGCTACACGAGCACACAACAGGATATATGGAGATGTTGCTGGTACCTGCTCAAGCAAATCAATGAACAATTGGAATACAAGAGATACAGGTGATTTATTTGAAATATTCAAAATTTATATTTATTCATTATTGTAAATTAAATAAATTAAAAACAAGTATCAGTCTTCACCACAATTTGGCAAACATTTGAGGGTATCAAAGAGGCACCATACAAAGTCTGTCACACTTGCTAATAGCAGTTGGTCTTACACTTACAATAGATAACTAAATCTGAAAGAAATTGCATCCCTCTATGATTTATAATGGAGTTTTATAAACAAATATTTGTAGCTACTAAGTATAATTTCACAAATGTCTATTATGTTCTAAAAGCAACTATAATATCTTATGGTATTAATGAGAACAAAAGCATCATAAGTTCCTATTCCTAACAGTGTATAATTAAATCTCCAGAAAATGCTATATGCTTTTCTCACACAATTTCAATGGGTATTATTTACATGGACTAGACATGGATCACCCTTTATAGTTGAACTGGTGGCAAAGTGGCAGGCAGTTTTTGTAAGAGTGCGAATCTTCAATAACATAAATAAATTATACAGGTGCTATAATTCAGAAATTATTTAGTCATTTAGTCTTCACTGTGTTACCTGTCTCTAGAGTCATGGAATATTGTAATAAATAACAAAGTGCCACTTTCTCATATTGTATACTGCAATTGACAGAAGTAACATACAATAATGGCAGACAATAAGAAATAATAAAAAAGTGACTCACATATATTATAACCTGTTTTATACCATAAGACATAAGAGAAATTAATATTGTAGTTAACATATTTTCTTTTTCAAGAATGAGATGTAGGTTCAAAACATAATTTACAGCTAGGACTAACTCTTTGTGCAGTCTGAAATGGAGCACGTAAAGCCTCCTCAAAAAGTGGTGCTGGAAAAACTGGGCAGCTACATGTAAAAAAAAATGAATTTGGACCTCTGTCTAAACCCGTGATTTATAACGCTGTTAGTGCTAGAGTTTCATACATATAATGTTCCAGCATCACACTCCTCCTGTTCTCCATCATTTCCTACCTACCATTCATGATTACCCCTCTACTCCCACTACCAGAGCTTAATTCTATAGATCAGGTCTTCGATTATTTTGCCTTTGGCCATTTACTATTTGCTTGCTGTTTCTTTATATTCTTACATTCAGTTCTTCATTGTAACTTTCCTAATACCAGTGTGCTGATTATGATGACTCCTTCTTGATCTTATTTTATGGCAATTTATTATTCTCATGAGAGAGTGATAGTGACCTAACTTTTACATTTCTCTAGCTTTATGCTTAATCCAATGATATCTCTAGTAATTTACCAAAAGACAAAAACTGGAATAACTTTGTCATCCTTCTACCAGTGATTGTTGTGCAAGATTGTGAAGGTACTAATGCCAACCTAGCAATCATATAAATAGAGGCAAAGGATACACATAACAACCCCAAATGAATGTTCTGTAATCCATATTTTTAGTGGAAGGAAAAGTTTTATTAGGAGACAGAAATAAAGGGCTTTTGTCTTGGATGCGGGCCAAGGGGGTTCAACCGGGGACGTTGGTTGGTGGGAGATGGGTAATTGGTGGAGTATAGAGTGCAGCTACACTGTATGACCAAAACCCAAATATGAACTTTTAATTGTATATCTTTGTAATTGAAAAAAAAAAAAGAAAGAAAAACATTTCTGCTAGCAAGCAAGAATCACATAGAAAAACCCCAAAGAAATTTCATAATTTTTATTGACTTAAATTTAAGGGAAAGAAAGAAAGAAAGCTTTATAGCAAAGCAAACCGCTTAAAGAAAGAAAGAAAGGAAAGAAGAGAAAGAGAGGAAGTAACGAAAGAAGGAAAGACAAGAAAGAAAGAAAGAAAGAAAGAAAGAAAGAAAGAAAGAAAGAAAGAAAGAAAGAAAGAAAGAAAGAAAGAAAGAAAGAAAAGAAAGAAAGAAAGAAAGAAAGAAAGAAAGAAAGAAAGAAAGAAAGAAAGAAAGGAAGGAAGGAAGGAAGGAAGGGAAAGAAAGAAGGAAGGAAAGGAAAAAAAGGAAGGAAGGAAGGAAGGGAAGGAAGGAAGGAAGGAAGGAAGGAAAGGAAGGAAAAAAAGAAAGAAGGAAGAAAGGAAGGAAGGAAGGAAGAAAAGAAAAGGGAAAGAAAGATGAAAGAAAGAAAGAAAGAAAGAAAGAAAGAAAGAAAGAAAGAAAGAAAGAAAGAAAGAAAGAAAGAAAGAAAGAAAGAAAGAAAGAAAGAAAGAAAGAAAGAAAGAAAGAAAGAAAGAAAGAAAGAAAGAAAAAGATTGAAGTTCCAATAGAAATGTAATGATGTCATTATGTAAAAAACAATGGAACAAGTGTGTATAGATTCGAACATGCAAAATCAGCATACCTATACTTTTTGTCTAAATCTAGTATGAACCAAAATTGCTCATGCGCTTAAGTGTATATATATAAGATTGGTCCAGTTGACTTCACATTTGTCTCTTTTATATTGTGCAATTTCTTATTTTAGTGGTATAAAATTACCATCAATCTAAATATTGCGCATCGACTTTTTCACCTTTGAATCTACCATGGTAACTCTCTGATAGAAATTTTTCCACCATCTTTTCTTCCTCATGCACTTCTATTACCCATGGGAACATTTCTCCTTTTTTATCATATTTATTTTTGAAGATAAATCTTTTTCTCACTCAACCAGATAGAATTAATTTCCTACCACTGTCTTTCTTTTATTCTCATTTGTATTGCCTCCTGAACTTATTTCTGGTGACATTTATTTATATTCCTTTCTTTATCTTCAGCTATCAGTTACTAACTGTTTAATTTAAATAGCGTGCTTTATTCAGGGGCCAGAGAAATAGTTAATATAGCTGCTTTGCCATGTGTCCAATCCTTATCTGATTCTTGTTGTTGCAGATGTCACCAGTACTACCAGGAGTGACTCTTGAGCACAGAGCCAGAGGTAATCCCTGAGCACAGGTAGGTGTAGTATAACAAATAAACAAAATATGACTTATTAAAAAATGCATGTATACAGTTTATCATGATATCTGGGCATGCTAGATTTCTATAAATGTATATTTATCCACAAACATTCTGGTAATAGCAGATATGTAAATTTGTTCTTTATTTAAAATTTCCCCAAAAGAGAATTTGCCTTGAGATGTTTTCTGACCATAGAAAGGATTGAGGGTTTTGTTTAAAAAAAATAACTATTGCCGATGCTTGCTAAGAATTCATTTATTTGATACCCTAGAGTCAGATCAATTTTCAATGTTTTTTAATGATTTAATAAAGCACATTTTACTGTTTGTTTCATAAGGCTATTAAGGTTGCTGATATAAAACTTTGTTTGAATAGCTTCTCAGCAAATAGAAATGGATTCCCCAAGAGCCTTTTAAGATTACCACAAAAACAGTTATTCAGCCATATAGTGAACAGTGATCCAACTCTTCACAGACCCAAGACATTATTGAGAATGGTGAAAAAAGCAAACAATTAGAAAAATTCCCCTCATTTACTCTGTTTATGTAATAGAAGAAATTTTTGGCCAATTCTATTTCTGCTTGGAGATGAGGAACAGTCAATCCAAATTAAGAAAAGGTAAGTGAGGTTGGGAGAATTAGTGTGACAAGTGGGTTGTGAAATGAAAAATATCCAAGATATAGCACATTTAGAGAAGATCTTCATATATTGCTGTACATCATGTTTACTTGATATCTCTGGTTGGTAATCATTCTATTTCTACCTAGCTTCTTATTTTAGGAACCCAGAGTCCTAAGAATAAGAGAATGTCACACAATACATAGTTTAAAGTTGTCATTCAGAACCTCTAAATCCCAAACTGGCAAGTATATTAATTGACAGTTTATTTACTGTCTATTTGTAGAATAAGTATAGAAGCATTTGATTAGATGTACACAAAAGCTACCACACAATTTCCATTGTGCTAGTGAACAGTTTGCTCTTTGTTGATAATCTGACCAGATCATCCTGATATACTTTCCTTGACTTCCTCTAATTGCTTGCTAAAGTTTATACAGAGATCTTTCTTTAATGACTTCTAGCGCTTGTAGGAAATAGAGGGAAAGCAACAAGGTTAGAGCTTATGCATAACTTATGTTATCTGATAAGGTCAATTGCCAATCAATAAAATCTTCCTCTTTTGGTTCCTAAAGAATGTGTATTTATATGCAAAGCTTGAATACAATAACTACTGAACATTATGAAAGAAAAACTTGGGGATTTAGTTTGTCCAATGGTGCAACAGTAAATGTTGACTCTAGCCCTTAATTTCCTACCAAGAGTTAAATATCTGTAAGTTTGAATTCATCAAACACTTAAGGAATAAACTGAGCTATAGCTGTTTTTATCCTTAGCATTCCATGCCTTTACTCATATCTTTATTTTATGCACATCTCACTATCAAAAATGTATGTTTTATTCTGTTTCTTCCTTCTTTCATTTAAAATTCTCAGAAGTTATTTATTTTTGTAAAATTTACTATATACAATTTTCTGTCAGTGTACTATTTGTTATTATTTTATGTTTATTTCTTCTGTAACTTTTATCAACCCTTCATAGACCTACTTTCTTCACTCCCTTTGTGCTTTCTTAGTTGTGTATTCTCTGAGCATTATATCTCATTAAGTGGCTTTCAATTTTCCTTACTCCACTTTATTAAAGTTTTCACCCTGCACATCCTTCTTTTAAATATAATGTATTATTGATTTCAACTTGTGATTTAAACATCCACAAAGATTGGAATAATATAGGCATACATTTCTCTAAATCCATTTCCCCAAAATTAATGTTCAAGTTTTCTTCCCACATAAGAGACTCCCATTTAAGTCTTTCTTCCTCTATAAGAGACTGCCCTTTGAAAAATGTAGAGCATCGACAGGAGCAAATCAAGTTAGAATTCATCTTCTTAGCAGTCTAGCAAAATATACTTAACATGATTTGAGGTCATAATTGATTTGCTTGTCATGCCACCCATTAGTTTCATTTATAGGAGGAAACAAAATCATGTTTGAATTCTGAATCCTCAGTAAAATGATCAGCATCATTACTTACTCATGGAAATGAAAACACATTATTCTTTTTTTTCTTCTGGCTTCTTGTTCTTCAGTGGTAAAGTATGCAAGAACCTATTATCTCCCAGATCTTTTGAGATGTCAATAAATATAACTTTTAATCTGTAAAGATATAGTTGTGACTAAGGAAAAGACCCTGAGCAGAAATTTATTCCATTTTCTGACAACCGTAAGAGAATTGACAGATTCATTCTGGACATGCATAATTCTAATGCTAGCATTCATTTTTGCAAAATTGATATTTTATTTATAAGTCCTTGATTAGGTGAGAATGAAAAGACTTTCCAAGAATGCACCTATGGATAACTCAGTATGTGCTGGGTAAAAAAAAAAAAAGAAAAGTAATTCAATACTTGATAATTTAATAAAGATTTACTAAAGAGAAAAAAGTGATTCTGAGAGTCAGACACCTTTCAATTACAATTTGGATGGATTCAATTTGTTCACTAGTTTCTGGTATACTGACTTGTAAGTGAGATGGCTGCAGAGAATGTATCTCCACAGAACAAAGACTATCTTCCAGAGTTCATGATATTTAATTTGGTTTTAGGAACAAAATTGCAAGCCAGTGTTTGTGTGTGTGTGTGTGTGATGTGCATACATATATACATATATATTCCATATATATTCATACATACATATATTCCATATATAACAGTATATATATACTCATATATACATATATAACAGTATATATACATATATATGGAATACACCCGGAAATTGAACCCAGGTTAGGCACATGCAAGGCAAAACCCTATTAGCTTCACTATCAATCTAATTAACTTTAAAAGGCATATGATCAAGGAACAAGAGATAACGATACCAGATCTAAAAGCACTGACCCTGAGAAACATACTCACATATTCACAAGGCAATATACTTTTGAAAACTTGAAAATAGAAACCTGGATACAATTACCAACACCCCATATAATCCCATAAGCACCACCAGGAGTAATTTCTGAATGCAGAGCCAGGATTAACCCCTGAGCATAAGGGGTATGGCCTAAAAAGCCAAAAAAATAGAAAAAGGGAAATCAACGCCTATCCTCTCCCCACTTTCTTCTATATTATATCACCATTTTGTTGTGTCCATGAGGCAAGACTGGGTCATTTTGGAATTCAGTTTATGAACAATTACATAAAAGACATTATTTTGCTTCCACTTAGTTTTATTAAATTTTCTTGAATAGCACTAGGTCATTTTTGGAAGTCTGCGTTTATGAACAATTGCATAAAAGACATTTTTCTTCTACTTAGTGAAATATAATTCTGGATCTACAGTCCTATCTGTATAGAGGTTTTTTTTTATTATTTTTCCAGAGAGATGGTACAGTGGGCAGGTTGCACATATGATCCCCAGAGCACTTTTGAGTGCTGTTTGAGAACAGAATTAGAAGTAATTCTGAGCACAGCAAGCCATGCCTAAAATGAAACAAAAAAAAAAGTTTCTGAAATTCTTCTCTTTTTACACATTTTACATGACAAAGTAACGTAAAGGTTACTAGTCAAAGTTTGTGTTATAAAATATGTATAATCCAAAGTGTTTAACAGTAGAACTAATAAGATAATCACTTGATCACTTGATCACTTGACATCCCTTTATTCATCAATTTGCTTGAGCAGGTGCCAGTAACATTTCCATTTGACCTCTATCATGTGGCAGTGTAGCCCAATGGCATCTGGTTGCTTCAGGAATACAAAAGAGCCTCAAACGCCAAGACGTCAGGGTCTTGATGAAGAAGTCTGACCATCTTGTAGGTGGGCTGCCAAGTGATCTTTTGACGTCCCGGGGGGATCCAGTGAGTAACGACTCTAGTCCATTGGTCATCCCCAAATTGCATTACATGTCCAACCCCATCTGATTTTCGTTGCCTTGGCAAACGAGACAGTGTCCCTGACTCTGGAACATCGATGGAGGTCGGAACTCCGGATTCTTTCTCTCACTTGAGTGAGGTGTGATAGTTCAAGCATTTGGGAGACCCGAACAGCTTTCTCATCCTACTTTTGTGGGACCCAGGTCTCTGAGGCGTATGCTAATGCAGGAAGAATGGTGGAGTCGAAGAGATGTGCCCGGAGCTGGAGGTTCTTTTGTCTTTTTCGCTATTTTTTCAATGCTTTTGAAGGCATTCCATGCTGCTCTCTTCCTCCTGTGCAGCTCAGGTTTTAGGTCGTTCATCATGTTGACTTCTCAACCTAGGTACATATAACTGCTGCATTCAGAGATGTCTGTTCCATTGTGAGTGAATGGGGCCTCTGGAACTACCTCATTTTTCATGAACACAGTATTGTTAGATTCAACTTTAGTCAGACTAAAGTTGACTTCGACTTCAGTAAGTTTAATATTACCAAACTTGATTCATTCACCTTAAGAAAATGTTAGGACTATAGAAATAGTTACAGTAGTTATAGGTGACCTTATAATGGCTAACCCATTTTAGGCCTCAACACTGCATATGGATAGCTGAGCACCAGAAAATCATCCCTAATGATAGAACAAGAAGTAAGCCCTGAGTATGCCTGCTATGACCCCAAACCAAACAATTGCTTTGTCAATGATAATACAGTATGTGGATCACATATATGAGAGATACGATTATCTGTCTAAGGAATTGAGTGAGAAGTAGATGAAGTGGTAAGAAGGAGGGTATAGGAGCATTTGAGATAGATTTTATAACGTTTTTCTCAAACATAAGCCAGTAAAGGTGATGTTATTTGATGTGAATGATTTTCCACAACCACTGCTGAGATAATTAGCATTAGCATTGTAGATTACTGGCATTTACTGATGTTTTAAGTTAAAATTGCTGCATTGGTTTATACCCCCATTTTGTTCTTAAAAGCCCTTGCTACCTCATGATTTAGAGCTATTAGTTCCAAAATGTAGGTTTCTATATTTCAGTAACTTTTTTGAAAAACAATTTTCTTTTTATTAAAATTTCTATCACTTCTGCTTCTGAAATGAGACTCAGGATATAGGAAAAAATCACAAACACATTGATATGTTCATTCTTAAAAGAGAAAATGGATTTTGATTACAGATAATGATATCTGATTATGTCATTGTTGTCCATGCAAACTTCTTCAGTGATAAGATAAATTGTATTTTTTATAAACTCTAGACTCATAATTTCTGTGGCTAATATTAAGTTTCCCCCTTTAAATTTTTTATGACTCTACTATTCCAGATATGGTTTTTCAGACATTTATTTAATTAGGATATGTCAGAATATATATGGTACAACATAAAAATATAGGTCTGTTTTCAAGCATATTTGTGTCTGTATAAATTATAACTGAAATATAAGTGATATAATTTTACTAGTATGGAATAGCGTTTAAAAAGTTTAGTGACTTAAATTGAGAAATGAACACTAAACTGTTTTTAGTGG
>JAJIBD010013011.1:0-17710 GCA_021461705.1 Cryptotis parvus | reverse complement strand
CAGACAGACAGACAGACAGACAGACAGACAGACAGACAGACAGACAGATAGATAGATAGATAGATAGATAGATAGATAGATAGATAGATAGATAGATAGATAGATAGATTGATTGGATTGATAAAGGAGGACCTGAGGAAATGGAGACACATTCCCTACCAATGGATTGGAAGAATTAACATCAAAATGATAATACTCGATCTGCCCACAAACTGCCTCAGGACTATGATTATCATGTAGACTTTGATACACAGGAGAGCTACCATCTGGCTCTCCCCTAGTTCAGCCAACTATGAGGTGCCCTGGAGGGAAGATGGGTGTGAGGAAATGCTGGGGTGCCTGCACAAAAATCCAGGAGCAGGGTCAGGGATCCCCTTCTACCCCAGGGGATCAGCAGCCTGAAGATGGAGAAAGATGTGAGAATTCAGAGAAGTTTCAAAATTTCAAAACTTACACAGGTTCTGGCACGCAAATCATCAATAGAAAACCCCCAAACTTAGTATTCTGGGCTGGGCCACGGACATGTGTAGGCCAAGATGGCTGCCACCAAGTGTAAAGGCCCCTGCTGAGAGGAGACAGTGAAGAGGCAAGATGGGGAGTGCCAGCAGAAAGGGCAAAAAAAGAAGAGCAAGAGAGAGAAAGCAGGCTAGTTTTTATATCCCTCCAACACAGACCACCCACTCCAAGAAGAGAAAGCCATTAGGGTCAAATCCCCTCAGGCAATTTCTCCCAGGACCTCACCTAGGCCCTTTGAGATGTTAATGTTGCCCAGCCAAGATCTGCCTTGGAAGTGTCCCCTGCAGGGTAGAGTGGAGGGACTTCTGAGATGAACTATATCTCAGAATACAAAGGCATGCATCTGTACCAAAGAATATTCTATAGCCAGTTAAATATTTCTCCAAGCCTTCACAAGAGTCTCATCTTTACTTCTATATATCAGCCTTTGACTTATCTGAGAGCCATGCTTGCTTGCTAGGAGGCAAACAGCATTTTCTCTCTGGTCTAATTACTTAGCAATCAACGTGGCCAGGTAAATATACTGGTAAGATCTAGTTAGTCCCACAATGATTGTGGCAGCATGAGAGAATATTTATACCAGCCAGTACAGAATACATGGTCAGATGAGCTACACATTCAAACTGTCCTCCTCTTATCTACAAATTGACCTGCAGGAGGTAACTCCAGGCCAGATGCAGAGGCTCTGGGCAGCAGTGTACTGCAACAATTGGTTTTAGTCGGCCCATCACCTCACTAGGGCCTCGCAGAGTAGTCAGAGGAAACTCACTTACCATAAGTGCCACCATTTTCAAGGTCCAGACTCCACAGTTCATCAGAGCCCCAACCAAGAGAGCATCTGATCTAAAGCCCAGTTCACCAGAACCCCACACAACAGAGCAGCCAAGTTCAAGCCCAGGTAGGTAGTTCTCAGAGGCAAAAATCACCAGGCATTTGTGGAGACGGAACTGGGGTCCCCCTTCCCCTTTCTGTCCCATCCAGGAGGCCTGATGGACCCACCCACGAACTACCTCAGTGCTATCAACCATCATGCAGAGACTCAGACACACAGGGAGAGCTGCCATCCAGCTTTCTCTGAGTCATGGGGCTGCTTGTGGCTGCACGGTACATCAGAGTAGTGGAGCCAATCACATTCTAGAAACTCAGAAAGTAAATTCAGGAACAGAATTTGGCGAGATCTCCCATAACCAAGAATAGGGAAGAATATGGATTCATAAATAACATTGCCATGTATGTGCTTTAATGATCAATATAATCAGTGACAGCTGATAGAGCAGGCATGGTGATTGGGGTGGGTGGGAAATAAGGGTCTTTGGTGGTGGGAACACACTGGAGGTGGGAATGGTGTTGAAATATCAAACTTTCTATCAGCAGTATTATGAAAACCTTTTTACTTTGTAAATCACGGTGTTTCAAAAAATATGGGGAAAAATGGTAATATTCCCTAGAGCTTTATACAGATTCAATGCAGTCCCTATAAGGATATCCATGACATTCTTCAAAGAAATTGAGAAAACACTCGTGAAATTTGTATGGAATAATAAACCCCTATGAATAACTAAGCAATCATTGGAAAAAGAAGATGGAAGGTATCACTTTCCCCAACTTCAAACTCTACTACAAAGTAGTCATAATTAAAATGGCACAGTACATCGTTCTAATAACACCAAACATTAGCCAAGCGGCACAAATGCTGACTGACTTCGACCGAGAATGTGGAAAGATAGGTCTACAGCTGAATCTAAAGAAAACCATGTTTATGAAGAATGAACTAGTTCCAGAGGCCCCATTCACCCTCAATGGAACAAACATCTCTGAATGCAGCAGTTATGTGTACCTAGGTCGAGAAATCAACATGATGAACAACCTAAAACCTGAGCTGCGCAGGAGAAAGAGAGCGGCATGGAATGCCTTTAAAGGCATCGAAGAAATAGCTAAAAGGACAAAGAACCTCTGGCTCCGGGCACATCTCTTTGACTCCACCGTTCTCCCTGCATTAACATACGCCTCAGAGACCTGGGCCCTATGAAAGCAGGATGAGAATGCTATTCGGTCTCCCAGAGAGGAATCGAAAGAGCTATGCTTGGAATACCATGCCTCACTCAAGTGAGAGAAGGAATCCAGAGTTCTGACCTCTGTCGCTATTCCAGAATCAGGGATGCTGTCTCGTTTTCCAAGGCATCGAAAATCAGATGGGCTGAAAAACACACAGCGGAAACACAATCCGCACTTTTATTTTCATAGCAGCACTATTCACAATAGCCAGAACCTGGAAACAACCAGTATGCCCGAGAACTGATGACTGGATAAAGAAACTGTGGTACATCTACACAATGGAATACTATGCAGCTGTCAGAAAAAATGAAGTTATGAAATTTTGCTATAAATGGATGGATATGGAAAGAATCATGTTGAGTGAAATTAGTCAGAAGGAAAGAGAGAGACATAGAATGACTGCATTTATTTGCATGACATAAATATACTAGGTGATCTTACCGAAAGTGGAAATTACCACAAGCGTGTGGGAGTCAGAGGTTGGTTTAGATAGAGAAGGGAACATGTGTGAATAAATGTCTAAAGTTCTGATGCTAACATAGAACTGAGCATTAAATACAGACAAAAAAAATGCAAATGATGGCTTCTAAGTGTACGTAGTGCACTTAGAAGTGTACAATGTGTGGGAGAAGGAGGAGAGAGAGAGGGAGAGGAGAGGAGATAAAGAACCTGCCATTTAGGCAGGATGTGGGAGGGGAAGGGAATTGGGGACATGGGTGGTGGCTGGGGGCACTGGTGGAGGGCGGGGTGCTGGAACACTGTGTGACCGAAACCCCCAAGTGTGAACAAGCATTGTAATTGTATATCTCGCGGTGGTATAATAAAATGTTAAAAAAAAGAAATTAAGAACATGCCATAGAGGCAGACTAGGGGAGGGGGCAGGGAATTAGGGACATTGGTGGTGGGAAATGGGCACTGGTGGAGGGATGGGTGCTGGAACACTGTATGACCAAAACCCAAATATGAGCGTCTTTTCGAATATCTTTGTAACTGTATATATCACAGTGGTATAATAAAATATTAAAAAAGAAAAAAAAAGAAAATCAGATGGGCTGGACATGTAATGCGATTTGGAGATGACCGCTGGACTAGAGCTGTTACCGACTGGATCCCACGATGTCAAAAGATCACGTGGCCGCCCACCTACAAGATGGTCAGACTTCCTTGTCAAGACCCTGAAGGAACGGTTTGAGGCTCTTCATATTCCTGAATCAACCAGATGCCATTGGGCTACATTGGCACGTGATAGGGTCCAATGGAAATGTTACTGGTGCCCACTCGAGCAAATCGATGAATAATGGGATTCAAGTGATTCAAGTGGTTGGTATAGAGGCAGACCTGTAGATCTGTAGAATAGAACTGAATTGCCTGAAACACACTCTCAAATATGTGATCACTTAATCTTTGATAAAGAAGCAAAAAAATATTAAGTAGAGCAAAGAAAGCCTTTCTTGCACATAACTCTAGCTACAAACCTGGTTTGAATTCGCAGCACCACATAAGTTCCTTGATGTATTGGGTTTAAACACCCTGTTTGGTTAGGGCTTAAAGGAACATAAAGAACATAAAGAGGAATGTCTTGCATGCAGTCAACTTGGGTTTGATCTCCAGCATCCCATAGGACACCCTGAGCACCACCAGGAGTTAGTCCTGAGTACAGAGCCAGGAGTAACCCTGAGTATTGCCGGGTGAGAATCCCAAATGCCAAAAAAAAAAGAAGGTAACTGATGAATTGGGGGAGAATTTTTACAAGTAAAATATCTGAAATAAGATAAACTTCCAACGGGGCCAGAGCGATAGCCCAGCGGGTAGGGCGTTTGCCTTGCATGAGGCTGGCCTGTGCCGGCCCGGGTTCAATCCCCGGCATCCCATATGGTCCCCCCGAGCACTGCCAGGAGTAATTCCTGAGTGCAGAGCCAGGAGAAACCCCTGAGCATTGCCGGGTGTGACCCAAAAAAAAAAAAAAAAAAAAGATATAAAGAATTCAGTAGGAAAGAAGAAAAAATATTTTAAGTGGGCAAAGGGGGAAAAAAAATCAACATTAAACACACACACACACACACACACACACACACAGGGGCCAAGGATGTAGCTCAGTGTACAGGACTTACATGTTTTAGGCCATAAGTTTGATCTCAGGCCCTGTTGGGGAGGGTGTGAGGGAGAAGAAAGACAAACAAGTGACAAACAGGTACATTAAAAAACACTTAATATTCATAATGAGCAATGAAATGTAAATCAAAATATTAATGACATATCACTTTAAGTTTTTCAGACTGTGCAATATTAAGAAAGGACGAATATGGAGCAAAAGAAGCCCTATACATTGTCAGTAGAGTGGAAATGTAAATTACAGTAGTCACTGTGGAAAACAGGAGTTTCCTCAAAAAAGTAAAAGTAGCTTTGGGTCCAAAGAGAGTAGAAATAAAAGTGCTTGCTCGCACATAACGCTAGCTAAAAACCTGGTTTGAATTCGCAGCACCACATAAGTTCCTTGAGCACTACCAAGAGTGGGCCCTGAGCATGGAATCAGGGGTGACTCCTGAGCACCACAGGCTGTGCTACCCCCTCAAGAAAAGAAAACACAATGAAAAGTAGCTTTGCTGACTCAGAAATTCCACTTCTGGGTAGACCCAAAGGAACTGAAATCACTATCTTGAAGAGATGTGTGCAAACAGGAATGGGGAGGAGGAGTTGAGAGGTTATGTCAGTAGTGTAAAGGAGTGGTCTAGCTCAGTGTCCAAGCCACAGACTCAACAACACTGAAAATAACAGACCCAGACTTCAACAACCAAGCTTAAAGTGTGCCTGCCAAGGTGGCAGGCTAGGGTTGTGGGTTGGGATAGGGGGGAGGAAAACTGGGAAACCCATGTGGAGGGAAGAGTCAGTGGTGGTGGGATTGGGGCTGGAATATGTCAAAAATCCAACTGTGAGTAACTTTGTAAATCATGCTTTAATAAAATTTTTCCAATAGAGAGATGTCAGCATTCCTACATTATGTTACCTTTACTCACAACATCTGAGAGATGGAAACAACCTTAAGTGTCCATAGTTGGATGGGAGGATAAAGAAACTGTGATATCAAAAAAGCAAACAAAAATAAAATAAATAAAAAGGGATGGAGCTATATATAGTATGGCGGGTAGGGTGTTTGCCTTGCATGCAGATGACTCAGGTTCAATTCCACAACATCCCATATGGTACCCCAATCACTGCCAGGAGTAACCCCTGAGCATCACAGGGTGTGACCCAAAGAGCCAAAAAGAAAATATAAACAAAAAGTATGAAATGAGTCAGCCCTGAAATAGCCCAAAGGCATGAAGGCACCAACCAGGTGTAGAAACTGATTCGATACCTAAAAGAGGGTGGGTCCCCCTCAGAAAAGGAGGAACACACACACAAAAAACCCACAAGAAGTCATGTGAAGTTAATGGAAAAGATAATCAATAATAGTTCATGGCTCTTCCGCTTGGCCTCCCTCAGTAACTAAGCTCAAGTGAGTCTGTTTGAGGAAAATCCTTCTAGAACCACCCTCCCCTCCCCCGTAAAGGCATGCAGGATGCATTTTCTGTTTTAGAGATTCACCAGGATGAATTTTCTGTTTTAAAGATTCACCAGCTGACCCATATCTCAACCTGAAATGTTCTCTCTTCTTGCTTTCTCTCTCTTCCTTTCTCTTTCTCCCCACCCCCCAAACAATTTTACTTCACAAAAAATAAAAAGAAAATGTGGGGCCAAAAAGAAATATGTGGGGCTGAAGAGATAGTACAGTTAGGAGAACATTTGTTTCCATGCAGTTGACATAGGTTTGATCCCTGACACCCATGTGGACCCCAGGCCCACCACGAGTGATTCCTAAGTGCAGAGCCAGGAGTAAACCTTAACATTGCTGGGTGTGACCCAAAACCAAAAAAGAAAAGAAAAAAATAAAATATAATGTGTGTGTAGAGAGACAGATTGATCACAATATATATTACATAAAATATTGCATACATACATTATAGTATAATTTGGCCAAAAATATAAAGAGGAGAAAAAGAGAGGAGGAGGAGGAGGAGGAGAGGAAAGAAAAGGGAAGAAGATGAAAGAAGGAGGATAAAAAGGAGGCAAAGCAGAGGACAGGCCCTCTCTGTAACAATGTGGATGAGGTGTGAAGGCATTTTACTGAGGATGAATAAATCAGACCTGAGAACACTATACTCTATGATCTCATCTGCATATGGAATTTAACCAAACTCATAAAACCGGGTGGTTTCCAGGGTCATGAAGTGGTGGGGTGAAGGTGGTCAAAGGTGTAAACTCTGGGACCAGGGAAGCAGTTCAATAGGCTGGAATTCATACTTGCCTGCAGGAGCTTCGCGTTGGCCTTGGGCATCTCTAGGCGTGACCGCTGAGAACTGAGCCAGTAGACCCTAAGCACTACCAGGCGTGACACAAAAACCGAAGATAATACAAATGATTTAATAAATGCAATTTTTAAAAAAAAATAAATATTTTTAAAATGTGTAATGAAAGCTGGATTCCTAATTCTGCGGTATTATTAGGGACTATTATCAATTTAAAGCCCTATGGAGGGGAAGAGCGGAAACTCCATCAACGGGAACCAAGGCAAAGTGCCTTGGTTCCAGCCGGACCGACCCTTGTGCCCTGAGCTTCTGGGAAACACCTGCACTCCCCCTCACAGGTGTGTGTGTGTGATTCTTGCGTCTCCGTGGACCCCAAGCTGCCCCAGGGAAGAGCGGAAACTCCATCAAAGGGAACCAAGGCAAAGTGCCTTGGTTCCAGCTGGGACCGACCCTTTGCGCCCTGAGCTTCTGGGAACATCCCAAAAACTCAAAACCGCGCGGCACCAACCCTCTCACTACCTACCTTGCATGAGGTACAAGTGAACCTTGGTTTTTACATCCTTGCCACCCACCCAAACTCTGCAAACAGACCAGACACCTACTAACTGTACTATCTAGTCACCCAAGAACTCACAGTTGCAACCTACAATAGTCATAATGGTAAAGCAACGCAAAATTCCATCAAGCTCTGTGAGTGAAGTCACTGGGCCAGATGAGTCTAGCAATACCAATGAGTTGCATAACCTATCTGAAAAAGAATTTCGGAAAGAACTGTTAAGGATTCAAAAGGAATTGAAAGAAGCAATGGAATGCAAAATCAATAAAATACAAGAGGACAATGAAACAGTGGAAGGCCATCATAGCAGAATAATAGCTACTGAAGAAAGAATTAGTGATCTCGAAGATAAGTTCCAAAGATTCTGTACACAACACCAGAAGATAGAAAAAAGGCTCACAATTACCGAACAGACAACAAGAGATAATCGGGATGAAGCCAGAAGAAACAACATACGGATCATTGGGGTCCCAGAAGGGCAAGAAGAAAACCCTGATGAAGAAGAAACTGTCAAAGCCATAATTGCTGAAAAGTTCCCGGAACTAAAGAATGCTTGCCTCAAGATCCAAGAGGCCCGTGAGGATACCAGCTAAAAGAAACCCCAACAAGAATACTCCAAGACACATCTTAATAAAAATGACAAAAACTATAGATAGGGATAGAATACTGAAAGCAGCAAGATCAAAGAAGGAAATCACATACAAAGGAACATCTCTAAGATTTACAGCAGACTTCTCTGATGAAACACTCCGAGCCCGAAAACAATAGTGGGATATTGTGAAAAGGCTCAATGAACTGCAGGCCTCACCAAGAATTCTTTACCCGGCCAGAATCACATTCAGATATGAAGGAAAGATACACACTTCATGGATAAGCAACAACTCAGGAACTTCATGGACTCAAAACCAACAAAACAATCCAAAAGATTAATGAAACCAAGAGCTGGTTCTTTGAAAAAAATAAATAAGATTGACAAACCACTGGCAAGACTTGTAAGGACAGGGAAAGAAAGAGAGAACCCAAATAAACAGAATCAGAAATAAAAATGGTGACATCACAACAGAAACCACAGAAATCCAAAAGATCATCAGAGATTACTTTGAGAGCTTGTATGCCGTGAAACATGAGAATCTAGAAGAAATGGATCAATTCCTGAAGTCCTATAACCTCCCATGGCTGAAACAAGAAGACCTCCAATACCTGAATAAGCCTATCACCATCGAGGAAAGAGAAACAGTAATTAAAAGTCTGTACAAACGCAAAAGCCCAGGTCCAGACAGGTTCACTAGTGAACTCTACAAAACCTTTAAGGAGGACCTACTGCCAGTCCTTTTCAAGCTCTTCCAGGAAATAGAAGAAACAGAAACACTCCCAAACAGCTTCTACGAGGCACAAATCACCCTGATACCCAAAGCATGGAGAGACAACACAAAGAAAGAAAACTACAGACCAATATCCCTGATGAACACAGATGCAAAGATCTTCAACAAAATACTAGCAAACAGAATCCAAAGACTCATCAAGAAGATTATACATCATGACCAAGTAGGATTCATCCCGGGAATGCAAGGATGGTTCAACATTCGCAAGTCAATCAACATAATACATCATATCAATAAAAGAAAAAATAAAAACCATATGATCCTTTCAATAGACGCAGAAAAAAGCATTTGACAAGATCCAGCACCCGTTCATGATTAAAAACGCTCCAGAAAATGGGAATTGAAGGGACTTTCCTCAAATATACAACTACTTAATCTTCGATAAAAGAGCAAAAAAATATTAAGTGGAGCAAAGAAAGCCTCTTCAACAAATGGTGCTGGGAAAACTGGGCAGCTACATGTAAAAAATGAACTTAGACCTCCTTCTAACGCCATGCACAAAAGTCAGATCAAAATGAATTCTAGATCTCAACATCAGACATGAATCTATAAGGTACATCGAAGAAAACATAGGAGAAACGGCTCTACGACATCGAAACGAAAACTATCTTTAAAGACGACACACCACTGACCAAGCAAATGGAAGCAAATATAAACAAATGGGATTATATAAAACTTAGAAAGCTTCTGCACCTCAAAAAGAAAGCGGTGACCAAGATACAAAGACAATCCACAGAGTGGGAAAGGATATTCACCCAATACCCATCTGACAAGGGGTTAATATCCAGGATATATCAGGCACTGGTAGCACTCCACAAGAAAAAAACAGCCAACCCCATCATAAAATGGGGAGAAGAAATGAACAGAAGCTTCCAAAAAAAGAAGAAATTCGAATGGCCAAAAGGCATATGAAAAGGTGCTCTTCATCACTAATCATCAGGGAGATGCAAATCAAAACAACAATGAGGTACCATCTCACACCACAGAGACTGGCACACATCCAAAACAGCAAGAACAACCGGTGCTGGCGTGGATGTGGGGAAAAAGGGACTCTCATCCACTGTTGGTGGGAGTGCCGACTGGTCCAGCCCTTTTGGAAAACAATATGGGCATTCCTCCGAAAATTAGACATTGAGCTCCCATTTGATCCAGCAATAGCACTCCTGGGAATATACCCGAGAGACCGAAAAAAACATAGCAGAAACACTATCTTTACTTCTTTATTCATCTCTGCGCTATCCACTGTGGCTAGAATCTGGAAACAACCTAAATGCCCGAGAACAGAGGACTGGCTAAAGAAACTGTGGTTCATCTACACTATGGAATACTATGCGGCTGTCAGAAAAGATGAAATTATGAAATTTACCTGCAAATGGATGGACCTGGAGACTATCATGCTGAGTGAAATTAGTCAGAAGGAAAAGGACAGGTATAGAATGACTGCATTCATTAATACGACATAAATAGATACCAGTGTTTTACTAAATGTGGGAAATGGTAATGGCAGATTAAAACTCACCATTGAATATACACAAAAAGACTTAAGTGATAAACTCTAAATATCTGCAGGGCTAGCCACAATGTGTAAAATAAGAGGGAGAGAGATGCAGAGACAGAGAGAGCGAGACAGAGAGAGAAAGAGAGGAAACTGGGGTACCTGCTATTAAGGCAGCATGGGGGGTGGGCGGGAGGGGGTGGGGTACATTGGTGGTGGAAATGGGGCACTGGTGGAGGATGGGTGCTGGTATACTGTATTGCCAAGAACCAATTATGAACACCTTTGTAATTGTATGTTTCACGGTGGTATAATAAAAAATTTAAAAAATTTAAAAAAAATAACAAAAAAAATAAAGCCCTATGGAGAAGCTTTCTGGTTCAAGAGAGATTGCTCAATAAGCTGAGTGCATGCTTTGCATGCTGTAATATTTTTGGGGGGTTAGTGGGGGGGGGTGGTATAAGGGCTTACTCCTGATTCTACTCAGGGATCTCTCCTGGCAAGCTTGAGGAAACAATGTGGGGAGGCAGGATTCAACCTGGATCAGGGACATGCAAGGCAAATGCCCTACCTGCTGAACTACCAGCCCCCTGCTCTGCAGACTGTAGACCCAGGTTTGTCCTACATATGGTTCCCCATGCTCTGCAGATATAAATAGTGTAGTCTGCTTTTTTTTTTGCCCTTTTTTGTCGGGTCTCTCCTTCTTGCCTCTTTACTGTCTCCCTCTCTGCAAGGTCTTTACATGTGGTGGCAGCCATCTTGGACTACACGTGGCTGCGGCCCAGCCCGGAACCCTAAGTTCGGGGGTTTTCCTGTTGCTGATTTTTATGCCAGAACCTGTGTAAGTAAAGCATTTTGAAACTTCACAAAATTTCAAAATGCTTTGAAACTGTAGGCCCAGGTTTGATCCCTGTCCTACATATGGTTCCCCTAGGCACTGGCACAGGTAGTGGCAAAATTCAAAAAATATTTTTTTAATTTTTTCTTAAAAAACATTAAGCCATCACTTCTTGGACTTTGCCTATAATCAAGTGCAGAATCTGTTCTTATCAATTTAATATCTGATTCTTCCTCTATTTTAAATGGATTTTTGGAGCAGGGAAACAGAATAGGAGCTTGTTCCACCCACCTCACACATAGACCTGGCATTACAGTAACTCCCGGAAAGGTGTAAAATAAAAACATTAAACTTCCAAAGTTAGAAAATAAATTACTGCAAAAAAAACCACCAAAGCTATATTGCTCAATAGATATTTCCTTATTACTGGGTCTTGGAAATCCACCTGGATTTCCAAGATAAAATGGGATAATGGGCGCAAAGTGGACAGAATGCCAGAGAGGAGCCCCCCTTTCCCTGCCTCGTACCAGGGAAGGAACCAGCCCCAACATTTAGTTATAGCAGGAAAGTACATGCATGTGTGTGGGGAAACACTGGTGCACCCGGCACAAAATCCAGAAGCAGAGTCAGGGATCCGCATTTCCCCAGGGGATCGGGTGGCTGGCGGAGAAAGATGGGAGAATCCAAAGAAGTTTCAAAATGCTTTACTTACACAGGTTCTGGCATACAAATCAGCAATAGGAAAACCCCAAACTTAGGGTTCCAGGCTGGGCCATGGCCACATGTAGTCCAAGATGGCTGCCACCACGTGTAAAGGCCCTGCAGAGAGGGAGACAGTGAAGAGGCAAGAATGGGAGAGACAACAAAAATGGGACAAAAAGAAAGCAGGCTACAGTATTTATATCCCTCAACACAGACCGCCCACTCCAAAGGACAGCAGTCAGGAGATAGATAGATATATATATATATATATATATATATATATATATATATATATATATATATATATATATATATATATAATGATACCAATATCTAAGGTCAGGCAAAACATGAATCAGGAGGTCTTGTCGTAGGTGGAATCTACCACAAGTGTGTGGGAGTCAGAGGTTAAGTAAGACAGAGAAGGGAACAGTGTGCTAATAATAGTCGAAAATGATAATACCAGCCTAGAACTGAGCTTTTGGGGAACACCGCCAGGGTCCCCGACAGTGTCAGGACAGAGGTTCTCTTCTACCTCCGGGGACGCCGGGGAACAGATGAAAACTCATGAGTCCAAAAAGCTCTTCCACAGCAATCCAATATAATGAACAAACTCTAGCTCTGGTCTGAACTTAGACCATACAAAAGAGCCTAAGTCTCCCACAAAAGAGAGAGGATCTCACCGGGATGAGTCCTACACAGAAGAAGGAGCAAAAGGCCAAAGAGCAAAAGCCAAAAGCCAAAAGCAAAAGGCCGAGGAGCCAAAAGCCACAGGAGCCAAAAGCCGAAAGCTAAAAGGCCAAAGCCAAAAGGTGAAGGGGCCTCAAGTCAGTCCCCTTATATACACCAAAGTAATCCTGATTTGTGACAGGGAGGGTCATGTCAACAAAGAACTCTAAACAGAGTGTAGAAGAGCAGTGCCACACCCTATTGCAGGTATAAACAAAAGGTTAGCCAAGGTCTAATCCCTTTCTACCAAGATTATCTCTTATGTAAAACACTGGAGAGAGGGGAGGCTGGTATAAAAAGTAATACATCTTAACTTCAAGAGCTTCATGTAATCTAGATGGTACCCACAAGGTCCTTCTTATTATTATCTGCAGCAGGGTGATTCTGAGTATCTTGTTCTCGTGTACTGAAAGGGTCACACTCACCTGCTTAGAGCAAACTAATATGATCCTTCCTATAGTCTTCCTATAGTCTCAACGTAGCCAGGGTGGTAGTCTCCTGGTAAATTCTAACTGTCCCACGCTGGGTGCAGTGGGTATAAGGAGGGGCTGTGCGCAATCTAGAAAACATAGAAGTCTTAGTAGATGTAGAAGTCAGGAGTTATTCAGTCAAGGTGACTTCTGTAACTGCCACACCCTCTAGCAGTGTTTACATAGAAGAGAGGTCTCATTGGAATGAACCTTGACTTAAATAGATTAAGCTGGGAGTGGGCAAAACAACAAAACTCCCAGAATAGCTAAACCTGTCCTCCAACACTGGAGCATTGAATATAGGCAAAAAGATACACCAGATAACCTCTAAATGTATATATTGCAATCCACAAGGTGTAAGGGAAAAGAGAGAGAGGAAAGAGAGAGAGAGAGAGAGAGAGAGAGAGAGAGATAAAGAACCTGCCATAGAGGCAGGCTAGGGGAGGGGGAGGAATTGAGGTTATTGGAGGTGGGAGATGGGCACTGGTGGGGGGATGGGTGCTGGAACACTGTATGACCGAAAACTGAACATGAACATCTTTGTAATTGTATATCTCAGGGTCGTACAATAAAATATTTTAAAAAATGATGCCTAACCAAGATCTGCCTTGGAAGTGTCCCTGCAGGGTAGAGTAGAGGAGGGGCTTCTGTATCTCAGAATACAAAGGCATGCATCTGTACCAAAGAATATTCTATAGCCAATTATATGTTTCTCCAAGCCTTCACAAGAGTCTCATCTTTACTTCATGATTGTTCTGTATATCAGCCTTTGACTTATCAGAGAGCCATGCTTGCTTGCTTGGAGGCAAACAGCATTTCTCTCTGGTCTAATTACTTAGAGATCCAATGTGACCAGGCAAATATACCGGTAAGATTTAGCTAGTACCCCGATGGTTGTGGCAGCATGCGAGAATATTTATACCAGCCAGTAAAGAACACATGGTCAGGGGCCAGAGCGATAGTCCAGCGGGTAGGGTGCTGGCTTTGCACACTGTCGACCTGGGTTCGATCCCGGTATCCCATATGGTCCCCGAGCACTGCCAGGAGTAATTCCTGAGCTGAGCGCAGGGCCAGTAGTAACCCCTAAGCATCGCTGGGTATGACCAAAAAAAAAAAAAAAAAGAATACATGGTCAAATGAATTGCCATATTCAAACTGTCCTCCTATCTACAAAGTGACCTACAGGAGGCAACTCCAGGCCAGATGCAGAGGCTCTGGGCAGCAGTGTACTACAACACATGTGCAAGAAAGTATAGTAATTATGGACATTTGATCTCAAAAGTGCTAATTCTTTTTGCCCCCCGGGCGGCCGGGGCCCGCGGCCCCCGCCCGGCGGGGGGGGGGGGGGGGGGGCGGGCGGGGCCGCGGGCCGGGGGGGGGGCCGGCGCCCGGCTTCGACCTCAGTGGAGATCAGACTTAAGACTACACTTAAGATTGAAGTAGATCACATCTAATTCCAATGTGATTCTAACAATATTAATCTACACTACAAAGGCTTAAGCATCCAACTCAATTGGCCATAAGTGAGGGGAAGGATATGAACCACTTAGACAAAACTCCAGACTCAGGAGTCTGGCATGCTGGGAACAGTCACCTGATGAGTTACACCTACATTACACTTATACAGGAGGGAAAACACTTTCAGAACAAAAGCCCCCAGTAGTGGCTGTTTCTAAAACCTAGATAGGACTTCAGGACCACAGTACTCAGCCCACAGTCATCTCAGTTTGGTTTCATGTAACTCAGCTCCTCTATACTAATTTCAGAGGTAGGTTCTCAGGGTCATGTTAATTTTGTTTAATTTTTTTTTTTTGGGCCACACCCAGTGATGCTCTGGGGTTACTCCTGGCTCTGCACTCAGAAATTACTCCTGATGGTGCTCGAGGGACCATATGGGATGCTAGGGACCAAACCCAGGTCAGCAGCATGCAAAGCAAATGCCCTAATGGCTGAGCTATCACTCTGACTCCATGTTAATTTTAATTTAGAATGTCTCTCAGCATGTCTAGGATTTTCTTTGCTCTTCCCCTTTTACATCTATCAGTGTCTTACAAACAAGTATTGAAATCATTCTATCCTGATTGCCCCCACACTTTGATCAGTCAGGGTCATTGGCAATGTCAATACTTTTAACAGAAGGCAACGTTCTAATGATCAGAGGTGTCTGAAAACAAAAAGCACAGACTTAAAAGAAGTGAACATGATTGATAGAGAAGCAATTAAGTGACAAAGTGGAACTAATTACTACCATTCCCTCCAACTTTGAGATTTTTGTAAAATAAGATGTTTCACATTGAGTTATGGTGCCTCCAAAATTTTATGCTGGGAAAGTAGACACTCAGGAAATATTTCTGGTACAATATCTGATTCACTTATGGACAGTGGAAATTACCCAACCTGTCTCACAAACGTCAGATACAACACGAGAAACCTGAGTTAGTCTAGCAAGTCCTTTAGGGTTTATGAGCATATATAGAAACTGATTTAAATGAAGCCAGTTGGATAGAAAGAGAATGTCTATGCAAGCACAGATCTGAAAACTACAGGATCCAAGAAGCCTTATTTCTCCCATGAGAAGTGATATTGTTCCCATACTGTCAATCAGAACTAAGGGAAGTTCTCCCATGGTTATATAGGGGTTCATTAACTTGGATTTGGGCAAGTGGATGCAGGTTTCAATTTGAACAGACTCTCCCATCTCTTTTCTGTTGCTTATATCTGAATGAACCCATTTACTTGTTGGAATAACTGATAGGTTTTGTTTGAGGCAAACAGATTCTAGGGTCAACCTGGCATGATGTCTCAGAGTTAACCATCTAGACAATGGTTGCTTTTACACAGGTTTCTTTATGGACTGTAAGCCTGTCACATGCCACTGGTTTCATGAGCATCATCTACAAGCTACACTAAAAATTAATTAACAAAACAGAATCACCACCACAAATTGTAGGACATGAGGAGTCTAGAATTATGGGGGGTAATGTCTGCCATGGAACTATCTGGCTGGGAAAGACAGGAGGAGGGTCTGGCCATAAGAGAATGATTAATCAAATTTCCCTAAACAACTCTTCCATAGTAAATGCACAGTAAAAGAAAAAGGGCTTGAAGGCAGTCACAGGAAAGCACAACTCCAAACAAGGTGATAAAGCTGTCCATAGAGGGTAGAGGCCAAACTGATTAGTACCTAATTATAACACATGAAAATTTTATTTATTTTTTTAAACACATGAAAATTTTATAGTGAAGAGCTTCAGCTGCAGACATGAACAGAGCCTGACAATCCCATGTTATTCCAATCTAAAGGACACTGGTTGGGGACACAAACAAGGGCAGGTGCCAAAGATCACAAGGGTCACGTTTGTGCTGTGCCCAGTACTGCTCTCTGACGACAGATATTGCCTATCTCTGGTCTCAGAGATGGCACATAGCTGGGAAAGTCACATGGTATCTCTCTACCCCTGGCTAAGAGGACCGAAACAATGACCAAACCTTAAGCTCACAAGCAGATTCCCCATTGCTTCTCAGACTGCAGCAGGAGATGGGGGGACTCTGCACCACGCTGTTTCATTCCTGCCATTTGGGAAGAGCCCTTCTGTGCAGTGTAGCCTGTGGAGACAACAGGAACCCAAAGCCATGCAGAAGTTCCCATGGCACTCCTAGTCAGCCAGTTCCCAAGCTGATTTTATGCCTGCCCTTTCCACAATTGGCTGCATGGTACAATGCATTCTTTTTGGTTTATTTAAAAGTGGGTTTCTGTTGCCTGAAAGAGACCTAATATCTATCGTATGTGTGTAACCAGTTTATTGACAAGACATAGCACTTTGGGGGAATACATGTAAACAAATATTTTCGAATGATTGCCTCAAGCTGTAGTACCAACGTTGAGTTCCCCTCACTCATCTTTTGAAGACACCCCCACAAATTAAATGCCTTTCAATTTTATGAGGGTCAGCAAATGTCCTCTGTTAAGTGCCAGGCAGTGAATGGTTTTCAACTTCGTGGGTCTCATGTGATCTCTATTGGCGTATTTTTGTTTTTTTTTTTTTTTTTACAACAATGGAATTTTATTTGATGAAAAACTTGAATTTACAATCATTTAGTAAATGAAGAGCAAACACTTCATTTTCCTATCGCATAACTCTTAAGACAAAAAACGATTAGTAAATAAATATCTGTGAACAGATTAAGGGTAAGGCCGACTGGATATAAACCACCTCTGATGTGATACTCATATTCCCTGCATGTGACTCCAACTCTAGAAGAGTTGAGTCACTCAAAAAGGGAAACGGCACTGGGGATAACGTGTTAGGATGAAATTCAATGCCCATATCTTCATTCAAATAAGCCCAATGAGACTCATTTATGGATCACCTTAGGCAGCAAATTATATACTTTTAGTGAAGGAATACTTTGATAGAAGCACTTGTTTAGGTTATATTGTGCATCACAACTATAAAAATGGCTTAAACAGTTCCATTTAACCACCATTTATAAAGTGCAACTATATAATAATCTGCATTTTGTCCGGGCATGACAAATATCAATCTAAACTGAAAGTACCCCAGCTGCCAATTTCCACAAGTTCTGAAAAGATCTAGATATGTGAAAAAGAACTGTCCCC